>CM056380.1:27278894-27321939 GCA_029718625.1 Synaphobranchus kaupii
TTTCTCTTGATTTGTTAAAGCCTTTGTTGTTGCCATATCAAAGCTATGTAACACATGAAAATGTACATGTACAACATTAATTGCTATGGTCTACTGTGGAACACATTTTATGAATAAATTGGCGTACATGTTTGTGTGTTGCATGAATGTCGGAGAGATTTACAAGTAAGAGTATAAACAGTTAGAAATGACCCATCACTTCAGCAGCGCATTCCATGTCTATGTTTTATAAATAAGTAGAGAGATCAATTCAGACGATATTTGCAATTTGAAATCATTATTAAAATTGGTGGTCTACCACCTACAGAATATATAAGGTATGTAATTGGGGCTGGAAACCATACTCCATATATAGACAAAAAGCAGAAATACGACATTCAGAATTGTACATGCAGTGTGTATGTGTGTGTGTGTGTGTGTGTGTGCCTTGTGCGGGTCGCTTGTGACAGATTGAAGTTTGTCTTACCGACTGTCGTTATCATGTACATTTTTGGAGGTTAAGGTTCTCAGTGCATGAAGTTGACTTAATTGTGGACATCACTGAATTAATATGCACTGTATATCTTCTGCAGCATGGGGAGAATATGGCGCATGTCATTTGTAAGAACATTCACACTAATGATTGCTCCACTTCTAAAAAAGGTCTCTGTGGCAATATGGTCTGGAATCAGAACGGCTCTTGGCTCGGGTGGTTGTGGACTCTGGTGCCATGGCTACATGATCTGGGAAAGGGGGAAGTCATCAAGACTTGTCTTGAGACATGTCTTTCAAGAGGGACCTACAGTTTCACTGAAAATAAGTGTCATTGAAAGCAGCTTTATTTAAGTCAGTAGATTTAAGATTTAAGACTGCCTTTGTGTTGCAGGTGGAGGTACTTGTGCATAAATTAAGCAAAGCCAACCTGATTTTAATCATCACAGCCTTGCCAGATCACTTGTCTTAAGAGCGCTCCCCATTTGAATTCACTGCATATGTGCTGTCCAAAATACACATATGTATTAATCAAAAAAACTAAATTTGAAGTGGAATGTTTGCATTTGGGACATTGACATTGTCTACTGTACTTCAAACAACATGTACTCATCACTGGGCATCAGGCCCTTTTCACACTGCGATATGTTAACAGGAAGTGATGAGATAAAGAGGTGACAATGGGTGTACTCGTTTAGATAGCGGGAGCCCTCCCGACCATGACCGAGTAGGCGTTTTCTGCACATAAAGCGGCCGCCGGGGGTCACTGCTTTGCCCACTAAAAACGTAAGGTGAAATTTGGCAAAGCACTTGTGAATGAAAAAAAAAAGTGGTTAAATGAGCCATGCTGGTTTTTCGATCTTTTGATTTGCTTATGATTCATGCTGCCTATTAGGGCGCCCGTTTATACTCGATTGCAGCAGCAAGCTTCTCCCTCACCTACCACGTGATGTGGGATAGCCCGACATGGCTAAAACCAGTCCACCTAATGAATACAGTTACAGCAAAACTCTGGTGGTAGCTTGTCATCTTATGTTTAAAAGCTTCAAAACTATATTTTTACTCTGAATTTGGTATTAAGACATAGCTACACATTATGAAGCTAAGACGTTTTTTGGAGTGCTGGGCAGAATGTTCCCATGAACCATCAACACATTCACCGGTGAAGAATAGCATATGTTCATAGCTAGCCAGCTAGCTGTAGCCTACATTTTTCTGTGATTGGTAACTAGCGAGGTAGCTAGCGGTATAGCTAGCTACTTACCAAATGCTAAATCTGAACAAGTTTCCAATAATTTCACTTATTTGATGTGCTACCCACTGAAGGGCACAACAAAATGCTTTGTAGGTTGACTGCGCCCTTTGTTTTGATGACACCGGAAACTTGGCAGGCAATTACCTGGTTACTGAAACCAGTGGACGTGGCATTGCGGAAATGTGTAAAGGGTCAATGGCAAGGGGGTCAAAACCATAGAACTGTTAATATATAGTTCTATGGTCAAAACCAAGGCTGCATTCGAATCCAAATTTGAAGCTTTCTTCCTGTCGTTCCCTTCCGGGCGGAAACCTCAAAATGCCAAGATGAAATATGGGTACTTACACTAATACACCAATTGGGATTTGGTTCCAATCTAAGAAAGGGGAGGGAGTAATTATAGTCCCTCACTCCCTCATTTATTCTCCGTTCCACCAAGGGTATAAAATGCACGCTTCCAGCAAGAAGGGAATCCCACAATGCAATGCTCCACACTGAAAAAGTAGGCAGTCATGCTTCAACTCTATGGGGGTAGCATTTCCTGTATCAGCTGCAAGGGCTGTTCAGTTCTGTTTTGGGTTGTTTCTCGTCTATCCTCCCTGCAGAGCAACTGTTAACCCCTTTCTGCAGTGACCCTAATGGCGGTAGACCCTGGGGTCTACATCATAAACATCCTACTGTACCACGTCAGAAAGCGAGCTACCATGGAAAACTGCATCAGCGCAAGTTGGGTTTTTATCGTTCAAAATCTGAAGTTCCTACCTGTCACCGTTCTTCCGTATTTCATAAAAGTATATCGGCCACTCTACAGTATGATCTACTCCCATAAAGTATGCAATAAAGTCATAACCTTACCTACATTATTAAAGTGAGATACGTCCTTTCTAAGATTCATGTAATCTATTTTCTGCCTTTTCTGCCTATATGTGATGTACAGTGTAAGTTTCAACATGGGCAAAATCTCAAAAATTTGTCTGCAGAACATTACGCAATTCAAATTGGGAGTAGTAATGTCTTGGAACTAATTGTAATTGATTGACAGCCTTAAAGCACACTTTGGTAGAACTTTGGGTTGTGTAGTTACCTGGCCATGATATGAGTCCAAATGGTGGCAAAATATGTTTGTTAGTTGCTCTGTGCTCCCCTGGGGTAATAATCCAGAATAGGGTATTTGTCACTCTCCATTCACTTATAGGGCAGCTAAAATGGTCTGAAAATGACACTTCTAGCACGTATACGAACTAGAACGAAGCGGATTCTGTAAATACAAAAATAACCAGTCCTCGTACGTATTTTTTTTGTGTAATTAAAATTATTTATAAAAATACTATTTTCTTCAATGTCGTTAGCAAGCTACCAGAAAAGACTAGCAAAATATTCGGCAGGTCGGTTTGTTTACCATAGATAAATAGGAACACTTGCTTCCGTGGAAATTTGGTTGACGCATCGGCGCATTAACGCTGTTTCTGGCGCAACAATTGCCTACTGGATCTACGTTCCAAATAAAATACTAAAAAGCCAGGAAAGGGCCATTTAATTTAAAAACAATACGTATGAGGACTGGCTATTGTTTGTATTGACAGAATCCACTTCGTTCGCGTTCATATACGTGCTAGAAGTGTCATTTTGAGACCATTTTAGCTGCCCTATAGAAGTGAATGGAGAGCGACAAATACCCCATTCTAGATTATCACCAAAGGGGAGCACAGAGCAACGAAAGTTCTGTTGTGGCCTTAATATCCAAAAAGAACGCATTCTAAGCTTTCCAAAGAGGTTTAATAAGGTCATTAGACAGTTGGGAGTGATTGTCAGAGCTGTGCGTGGTCACAAGAGTATTTCAAAAGAACATGCGCCGTTAAGCGTCTGCGTCTCTGTGGTTTTGCACGAGAGAGTGCATTATACGCATCGCGTAGTGAACTCTGGTTAGAAATCGTTTTATTTGTATAATGGCAAAGTGACAAAAAGATTTTCAGTGCTTGAAACTGCTGGATGCTGTTGTTGTCCTCTGGATTCAGATGAGGAGATTTACATCCATGACTCTTCATCTGAAGCAGACAGCATGGATTCCATAGCTAAGTGTTGCCTTGTGTACAAGGTGTGCATGTGCGTGTGTGTTTTATGGTGTCGTATTCATAATAATATAGTTAGCTAGCCAAAGAAAGGCTAGCTAGGTTGTGTTATTATTGTTTATGATGTCACACTGTTTTACATTAGTGGTGCTTAATTCAGAATGAAAGGACCTGTAGTATCTCTTATTCTGGTTTGATTTAGTTTATACCTAGTTAGCTAGCAACCTATTAGGTATTGGCTATAAGCTAAGCCTGCATAAGGCTCAATGATAAAGTATGGGGAGTCTGTGGAAAAAAAGTCCCTGCCTGAGGCGACTTGGATTTGTATACCATAAGTAATGACAATGGTGGTGAGTAGGGGTGCTCCGATCGATCGGTCGCCGATCAGTATCGGCCGATATTCGTTCTAAAAAGTGTGATCGGTGATCGGCTAAAAAAGGCCGATCAGGCCGATCGCATGTCAAAAAACACGCGAGACAATTTTTATTTCACTACCGCGTGCTGCTAAAATGTCTTCGCCGGTCGTTCCTATTCATAATGACTCCAAGGAAATTTTTACCTTAATCTACCACATATCAGCGCAGAGTAAATTGGAATGAGCATTTGTCATGCCCTAAGAGACTAGTATAGCCTACGCCATAGCCTATATTATGTATGATAACATGAACATAAAATAGTTTTCCACCATCTGTAAAATGCTGCCAAATGTTCTATCTTCAATGACATCGGTAGCCTACTTCAAAAATACATTTAGCTAACGATTGCACAACAGTATGAAATGCACTCAAAATGCGAAAATAACAATAGGGCTATCAAACATATTGGAAAGACAGTGCTCGAGTGGAAACACGAACGTAGGTATGTAGCCAACGAGACCAACGGTAATTTTAGACGCTAAAATACTTACATATCGCAAAAGGGGAATTCCCCTGCATAATGCGTATTGTATAGCGCTTGCGTAATACTAGACAGCTAAAACGAAAACTGCCGTTACACTGGGCTGTAGTAAATTGCTCAAAGCACCCAAAAAGACTTGGCATATACCGTTGCGAAGGTTATAATGTACTCTATTGGATAAAAAAGCCGACAATTAAACCAGAATGAACTGTAATGCATGAGACAGCCTTACAGAGCATGGTGGTATTACGCCGCATCGTTTCTGATAGTGTAATAGCGGTATAAAGTGTTGTATATTTCTCAAACCGATTGTAGCTACCAGACAATAAATGACAACTGGATTTTGAAAGGAACATCTCGATGTGTAAAACCAATGGTAGGATTGTATATTTATTTCATATTTAGTAGCATATATAGCTAGTAGAATACATGGTAGAATGAGATAGTAATTTCACAGTTTATTTTGCATTTGAGTGAGCAGGGCTTTTCACGGCTTTTCTGGCATACGATCAGGCTATTGTTGGGTTTATCTCGTTGCTATGACGTTATTCTAATTTTATATGATGAATAAAAATATTTATGAACTCAAACATAGACGCTATTGTCCACTATGTCACGCCATAGGTAGGTATAGACTAGGTGGGGGGTTGCTTGATAAATGGACTTGCCACAGGGAAATAGTGGCACTTAGAAACTAGCTACGTATTCGGCAGAAATCGTCACGAACCGTCTACCAATAAATTTAAAACAGAGTTTGTGATTTCCAATAATAGTTTGGCTGCAGTAGCAACGAATGTCTCAGTTGAGCAAAAAAGGTCCCTCAGGCGGGACTTATGCAAAGGTGTTAAGAGAGTGTCTCTAGACTAGAGTGTGTGGAATGTTGCCTGACAATAAATGAACAGTTGTCAATTCATTATACTTTGTCATCTCTTAATTTTAATACTTAATATACAATGTTGTTAAGAATAATGTTACATGATAAATAGAAATAATAATAATGAATTTTATTTGTATAGCACACTTTCATATACACAGAAGTTGTAAAAAGGATGCATCATAAAATAGGGATACAATATTTAGAGACAATTAAGATTGAAAATATTGAGAGGCCAATTTTTTTTTTTTTTTCACGATCGGTATCGGCCGTGATCGGTATCGGGCCGATCATCATTTCGGTGATCGGTGATCGGCCCCCAAAAATGCTGATCGGAGCACCCCCTAGTGGTGAGCTGTCAATCTATTACGGCTAGACTGTACTTTTACTGGGGAATTTATACTACACTATAGTAGAAGCTTTCATGTGTGACCTAGCCATTCATTACGTTGGCTGAAACAGCATAGCTTATATAGGGACATAAATGGATGACACGGCAGCCACGTACAGTAATCCATGGGCAGGCATATGTTTAGGAGATAATTGTATAGTAGTAATAGTAATAGTTCATATGATGCTGTAAATTGTGTGCATGTTCTCATACATTGTTAGTCTGACTGGTTGGTAAGAAATGACCTTTTATGACGAGAATGGAGCTGTGTTGGACATTTTTGGCACTGGGAATTAAACTGAGACAAATAAATTGATCTAAGGGTCATTCCCCTCATTAATTGCCTCGTCATAGGATGTAATAATGTGCTTCAAATGGACACTAGGGGCCCTATCTTGGCGATCTTGGCGCATGGCGCTAAGTCCATTTAGGGCGTGTCCAAGTCCACTTTTGCTATTTTAACGGCGTGTTTCTTGGGCGCTAAGCACGGCGCAAGGTGCAACTGGGCTGAACCTAGTCTCTTCATTAATTATAGATGTGTCTTGGGCGTGACATGCAATAAACCAATCAAAATGTCATTGTTATGACCCAGACAGCTGACTGAACCCAAATGCACGACTCAGACAAGAGATTGCCAATTCTCAGGTGTTTTTATTGCTTACAGGGCAGTCCTGTAGCAGGGGGAGAAAGGCAAGACAGGTTATACAGAACACACAATATTCTTGGACCGGGTAGGCTTGTTCCAAGCTGGAACTGGACTTGACAACCGGACTGGACTTCGTTCCAGGCCGGAACGGGACTGGACAGACGGGCGGCACTTGTTCCAAGCCGGAACTGGACTTGGCAACCGGGGCAACACTCGTTCCAGACCGGAACTGGACTTGACAGGGCTAGACTGGACTGGACTGGACTGGACACACGGTAGACAGACGGACAGACAGTTGTGGGAGCACGAAGCATCCAATAAATTAAACTTCAATCAGAGCATTCTCCTGAAGAGTAGGGAGGGACAATTAGTACAAACAGTCCGGGTATGAGGCTGCGGGGAATCAGAGAGTTAGGAGAGAGCAGGGGAGGCAATGGAGACAGACAACCAGTTGAGTGAGCAGCAGGGGATGAGCGGGTGCGGGAGCGGGAGAGCAGGACCGTGGATCGGGATCCGGATCGGACCCAGGCGTAGGAGCAGGGCAGCAGCAGTGAGCGCAACCGTAACCGTGGCAGCAGTAGCGGCAACGGCCCGGACGCAGGAACAGCTGCAGTGTGGAAGAGCAGAAGCCCAGACGGCTGCACACACGTCAGGAGGGAGGCTGTAGACCGCAACACAGGCAAGGACAACCAACAGCTGCAGTTCCGGCAATTGAAGCAGACAGAGTTAGTTTGACAGGACAGGAACTATGAACAGCAGACGTGCTGTTCAAGGCAAGAGCGAACTCAGGTTTTAACAGAGCGGGAGGCGATTTAACATCAAAAACCGCAAATAATTAAACTAGACTGGTTACTAGGACTCAGGACAGGACCAGAGGTTTCACAGACAACAACGTTAACGAACTGGCACAGGACAGAGAACACCGGGTGACTAAATACAACATTTAATTGCTATCAATTATGTGCCGCGTGCGAATGTATGCAGGAGTGATTAGCGGATAGAAGAGTGTGGAATGCATGCGAAAGTGGGGAAGTGGGATAGGCTGAAAGGAGTGGCGTGTAACAGGGTGAAACACTTAGGAAGCTACGCCCAACCTGCAGCACGGGGAAAGACGAACCAAGGAGAGACGAACATGACACAGGGGGAGAGGGAAAACACGGGAAACAGTAGGATGGGAATGCGGTCGTCACAGTCATATCCCATTCCCTTTAAAAGCCTGCTTTTCCACCTTGGCGGATTGCTTATGATGGCGAAACAGACATGGGGCCCTATCTTGGCAATCTTGGCGCTTGGTCTAAGCGCATGGCGCTAAGTCCATTTAGGGTGTGTCCAAGTCCACTTTTGCTATTTTAACAGCGTGTTTTTTGGGCGCTAAGCACAGCGCAAGGTGCAACTGGGCTGAATCAGTCTCTTCATTAATTATAGGTGTGTCTTGGGCGTGACATGCAATAAACCAATCAAAATGTTATATGTTATATCCCATTCCCATTCCCTTTAAAAGCCTGATGGCGAAACAGACATGCTCGTGCGTGTTTAGTGCGATCAAGGAATCGGCTATATGGATAAATAGTAGCCTATGATCAATATTATTCGGGCTAACCATTATGAGTTCCCGGTAATTCCTGACAGTGCTGTTTACAAAATATATGCGATTAAATTTCGTTAAAAGCACCTGCAACCGATGAGAATAAGCGACCAATTGCTTCCGTCTCACCTTAGAAAACGCCAAATTAGCCTGCTTGTTTAACGAATTTTGTTTGATTATGCAATGAACTCATGTTCAAGCTTCATCCGAAGTTCATTAGGCTACCTGAATTCTAATTTTGATTAATAACATAAATAACGTTATTTTGCCTTAATGATGACACTAAATACAATAAATCTGTCAGGTTGGCAACCCATAGGTTCAGCATATTTTCCCTTGTTTCCCTTGCAATGTAATGTGGCATTGTTTCCCTTTGCTGAGGGAAAGGTATGTGGACCTATGGAACCTTTTATTATTATGCATTTTTGATATAGCATACACAATAATAATATTTCACATTGTGATCTAGATATTTTAGTCATGCTTATGCGTGCCCCTGTGTGTAACAGACAGGAGGGTACGCGCGTTGTGCACACGCCTATGTAGACGCACTTATATGCGCCGTCAAAATAACATGTAAACAACTGCGACATGACTTTAGACCAGGTTTGTGGTGGTTCTAGCGCAAGAGCTTTCGGCTGACTCAAGATAGCAATACGCCAAAAATAATCTCATCTTAAAACCAACACGCCCAGTTCACTTGCGACGGGCGCAAGAATACATGGTAGTTAAAGGACGTAAGCGATAGGCGTTATAATGAACGTAGCGCCGGGTGTAAGATAGCAAAGGCACTTGCGTTTGGGTTAGCGCCGCTTTGCGCCGGGTGTAAGATAGGGCCCTAAAGCTGTGTTCATGTTTGGATAGCTTGTATACTTTGCATATGTTTCCATGGGTTTTCATGGGTTTGGAAAAGTTTGGGTATGTTTTTGGACACCTATAACCATTCCCCTAATCTTTTGCAAAAGTTGGAAATTATCTAATGATATAGATGCAAATATAGTTACAATGAGTCAAAAGAGTTTATCTGTTGAAAACAGATACACAGTTTCAAATTGCCTCATAGGATTTGAGCAGTAATACATATCGCTTTCATATTTTGTACACATGCAGACAGGAGGTTTGCAAACCAGAAAATGTAGAGTTAACCTTATTCACATCTTTGACTCTCAGGTGTTCACTGTAAACTAGAGTGGTGGAACATTGTTTTTCACCGGGGGTTGTGCATTCACTGTCCATAATTTACGGTTATGAAAATAAGGTCATTTAAGGCATGATAATAAATGGCACCAGGGTCTTCTTTAATTTAAGCCATTATTGGTGTTTGTGTAACATTGATATCTGGAGTTATAAAGCTTTAAACAGAATGGTACAAAACAGATGAAAAGTGGGAAAATGAAGCCTCTGCAAGTAGGGGTTAAGTTTGCTTCCTGCACATCACTAATTCCGTCACAAAAGAGCAAGGGAAGGGACTGTGTTAAATTGGATCTGCATGCAGCCCGGGCTTCGCTGTTGAAGCTCACTTCCTGGTCTTGTTGAGAACGTTTCTTTCTGGTGCCAGTGCGGTTGGCTCCAGAAGGCCTATAGGTCTTTAAGGCCCATTTTTCAATACAAGTCAATGGTACCAAATGTGGTCTAAATAAGAAGTCAATAAATTCATCCCACAGGAACATGTAGTCGCAATAGGTGCTTTTTCTGTCTAATGTCTCCCCATGTACCGATTTGTTAAGATATTGCGTCTCACACGTATAGCAGATGAAACGGACCCGGCCCAGACGTAATGACCTACTGCGCAGTCTCAGGCTCCCCTTCCCCTGTTTCAAAATGCTTTTCGATGGTCGATGGGATGTCACAGTGACAGTCACAGTCGATGTCACAGTCACTTTGTCCATTTTCTCCTGACGATCTCCTAGTCCAAGTCAATAACATGGTGGAAGCTTGAGGCCTAGATCTATTGCCTTGCTCTTCTGACCTACATATTGACATACACTTCTTTGTTTGTACTGTCTATTTTACCAGCTAATTTCACACCTCAATAATCTTTCCAACCACTATGATTTTGTCTGATCTATTCCCCATTACCTCCCTATTAGCATTTACTCCATCTTTAAGTATTGATACCAGGCCAGCCAGAAGAGGGCTCCCCTCTATAACTGGGTTCCTCCCAAGATTTATTCCTGCCAGGGAGTTTTTTTTCACCACTGTTTGAGTCTTTTTATTCCCACTGGGGGTTTCATGGGGTTTCACTTGCTGGTTTCATGGGGGTTCAGGCTCAATCTTTCCAAATTGTGCCATTTATTTTTGAACATCTTTTTGATTAACCCTTTCATGCATGAATTATTACAAAACAGAGCAATATTTTTTTCACACCCCTTGAAAACATAGATCACACATGCAGATTACAACTCTTAATGCATAATGTTCACTTCAGTGGTCAGAAGGTTTTAATTCTGCTCCTTGCATCTTCCCTAATAAGAATATATATTTGTAACATGCTCTGTTCTGTAGGAATAGAAGGTTTTCACAGCTACACCCGAGGCAATTTGTAGCAATTTTTTTTGTCTTTGCCATTTTGACCTTCACTGTATCAAAACTAGAAAAGCCAATAAAATGTAACAAGATCGAGCATATAGAAATTTAGGCAAAGATGCTAGGAATCTGCTCTGATATTTTTTGGACATCACAAATGTTTTTGACCATGTTAAAATAGACTTTGAAAAGCCTGTCCACTGTAGTGGACTCCATGCATGAAAGGGTTAATTGCATATTGGGTGAGTTGCTGATGTGTTGGCTTTCGCCAAAATCTTTGAGAACTTGTTTCTCACGTACTACCTGCCTAGATTTAGTTACAATACAGAACATGTTATGCTAAATATGTGTTTCTGTTTTGCCATATTGAGTTTAATTTGCAGCTTTCTTTAATTGATTTTCATTTCCAAACTGTAACCCCCTCATACACTCACATTGTCTGTTTAGACTTAGGTATAGGTAGCTTACATTTAGTGCTATGCTGTGCTGAGCTTCATTGTACATTGTGTATTAAAGGTAGCATACACATTTCCTTGAGATGTGGCTCATCCAAACAGATTGTATTCATTCCACTACCCGTCTCCTTCGTCTGCAGGAAGAGGACATCCCAGAGCTGGAAATTGATATAGATGAGCTCCTTGAACTACCAGATGCTGATCAAAGATCCAAACTTCAGGTGGGCTCATGCAGACATAGTGAGAATAACCCGTGCATTTTCACAGTAAACACAGGATCATCCTGCTGGATTTCAGACAAATTGCTTCTCATATACTGGTATGAGTCTTGAAAAGACTTTATATTTAAAAAAAAAAAAAGACATAATGCTGAAATGCCATCGGGGAATATTAATATCAGGGAATATTAATGGAGAACAAAATGATGGAGGGGGGTAACAGCCATGGAAAGGGTCACCAGTTCAGATTGTGCATTCTAAAGTGGGGACTGAAGAAAATGGGAGTAAAACTTGGTTTTAAAAATCAGCTAGTTTTGTACCACTGTATCCATTGCATTTATATGTGATAATCATACATGGATAATAAAATAATAATCATACATGGAAACATAATATCCTAATCCTACAATTATCTTAACAATGACAATCAAACTAAATACCAAATACATTTCAGGCTAAAGAATGTGCTTCAGAATGTGTTGATTGGCCCATTGTGCAATGATCTGTAATTAGAGCTGTGATACATAATGGAGTTCAAAGCAGAAAAAAATAAGCTATTCTTGTTTGACAAGAATGGTCATACCAATATCACAGAATTCACATCTCTCTTTGAAGGAGTAACTGCATACTATGTCAACCCAGACACATGACATAGCAGTTGGCTTATTACCGCAGACTGTTTTTTTTCTCCTATTGAGATATTATGTAACACTGAGTGAGTTTATGGTTGAGATTAAAATGTCTGCACCAGTCACTGTATTTGAGTTTGTGGTGTACCTCTCTTTGCAGGAACTACTCCAGGAATGTGGCAAACCCAAAGAAGTAAGTAAATTCAATATGGCACAAGCAAGTCTTTATACAGCCTGTATTCCACTTCATAAAATCAGACTCAAAGGGATTCAACAAAGATACCTTCGTTAATGGCGTCTTCTTTGATAGGCAGTGTGAGACCATTGCAGTGATTTTAGCTCTACAACATTATTTTCTATCCTTAAATTTGTATGGTCATTCTCCACACAGAGGTTTAATCATAATATGACATATATATAATAATAATAATAAAGAATATTATTCTTTAGTGATACTGAGATTTAATCACAGATTCTCCAATGGTTCTGATGTATAATCATGGCTCCCATCACTGGTCTCCATTTACCTTATTTGTGCACTGCAAGGAGTAAAGAAGCCATCCACATAGATGGAATTGGAATTATAACTTGGGACCAGGGTGATTACAACATTAAGACAGATCTATCTATAGATAGATAGACAGATCTATACATGCAATTGTGCCAGACTAGAACTAAGTAGCTTAATCTATTTACATTGAAAACATTGTAGTCTGTCTTCCTGTTTTAATATCTCTGTTCTGCACCAATACGTGGATATATCACAATCTGTCTTCACCCTATATTAACAAGCCTGGCACAGTCTATGAAGCTGTCGGACATGTCTATAATCACATCACTCGCTGTCTCTCCTACCTGCAGGACTTCATTAATGGGCTGCTGTACCGGATCAAGGGTCTTCGGAAAATGTCAGGCTCTCTAAGAAAATAAATTGGTTCAGCGGAGCTGGGACCAAGACATTGCCATGACGACGAGTTAACTGGAGACACAGAAGCCCTCGTGAAACGAGCAGCCTGCGAGTCGATAACAGAACTAACTGATGATGGTGATGGTTGGGAGTGTCTTTGGCCGCAAAAAGCACTGTAGGCCTCCGTGAAAACAGCCCCTTTGGACTGCTTCTTAATCGTGATTAAAGGACAGTTTTAGCATTGTGAAAGGTCAACGTACAGGTGACAGTATTTGTTGTCTTTGTTCTTTTCTCACTAAAAGGAAGTAAAAATGTTGATTGTATTGTCTATTAGAATACGTGTATGGAACACCGGTTTTTAACTAGCGAAAGACTACAACTTTGTTTTTCTATTTATATATTTTTGTTCTCATTAGTAGGCTATTGTATAATGTCTTAATAAAAGAAGGTTTTATTTATATCCCTCCTACTGACTTTCACTGCAAACTGAATCTGTTCTTTCATTTGCTAGCTGCATTGTCTGGCAGAATGCACTTCCGAGACGTGTTCATATACGTGCTCCCTCTGGGCGTTTCGGAGGGTGATCGCCAACATGTGAAACCCATGTAGCTAACTGCTGCTTCTTTTCACCCTGCGTGGATTTAGCTCATAGGTCCGCAACCATGGTCCTGGAGGGCCGTGGGGTCTGTTGGTTATAACTGTTCGTCGACACTTGATTGATCAGTTTAACTGAAATCAATCGATTACACAGCTAAATCCCCACACCTGATTTTTGATTCTAAATTGGTTGCTCATTTTAAGATGAAAACAAAAACCAGCAGCCCCTGGAGCTCTCCAGGACCAACGTATCACCTGAATTCAGTGACCTATGGAGGACAACTGGCACACTAAGATCACAGGCACCTGACAGACCACATTAGTCCAGTGAGCACCCTGCTGAAACCCCCCCTCCCCCTACCTGGGCAACACTGTGGCCAGTTATGTTTAACCCTGAATATATACAGTGCCCTCCACAATTATTGGCACCCCTGGTAAAGATGAGTAAAAAGGGTTATAAAAATTCACCATTTTCATCTCACACTGAAAAAATGAGAAAAATCCAACCTTTAATTGAAGTAAATTTATTCTGAGAAAAAAAAATTTATTAAAATAATTTTTAACATAATAAATTTACTCCAATTAAAGGTTGGATTTTTCTCATTTTTTCAGTGTGAGAGTAAGCTAATTCACCAAACGGTGAATTTTTTATAACCCTTTTTACTCACCTTTACCAGGGGTGCTGTATGTATAAAATACATTTCATAATATTTATACATTAATACATTTCACAATATTAACTGAATTACAATGAACCCACACAATCCCTTTTAATTAAGTAATTAAAAAGAGCTCTGACTTGCTTGGTGGTTCAGCTGAATTTATTAGGAGGAAACATATATGGGCCAACAGGAACAGGGGATTTTTATTTACTATTGAGTATGTGCCTGTAATTAAAACTGACAATATAATCATTTTTGTCAAGACAGTGTTGGTCAAAAAACTTCTCCTAAAGTACCTGTAACCAAACTGTAACTGAATTCAGTACTCCAAATTCTCATCTTTCAACTTGATCTTGAACTCATCTATCAAGGATTTCTTATTCATGCAGTTTTCAAACGTATCTTTTAAAGCCTTTAGGGGATTATTAAAAATACAAATGAATGATTGTGGCCGTTGTGTTGTTTGGGTGTGTGAGTGGGGTGATGTCTAGTCTATATGTGTGTATGTGGTGATATCTAGATGTGTGGGAATATATGCCTGTAGGAATGTGGTGTTGTTTGGGTGTGGTGGTGGGGTGACTTCTAGTCTGTCTGTACGTATAGATGTAGTAATGTGTGGGTGTGTGGGTAGATGTGGCGATCTCTAGATGTGTGATGATGTGGATATGAATGTGGATGTGTCATGAATTATACATGCATTCTACTAGGTGTGTGTCTTTATTTATTTTATGCAGCAAAACATGGTTTATGGTAAAATAGCTTCCTCTAGTGGTTGTCATCTAGAGAGGTTGGGTAAAAGTGGCCCCTGTCCCTATCGATCAGACAACTTGGGGGAGGAGCTTAGTTAAATCCTTGGTCCTGCCCAGTTGTCTGTCAGGTATGTGATGGGGGCCACTTTCACCCACAAGCTCATCTAGATCTCAAATACATTTTCTAAAAGAAAGGACATCGTTTTGCAACAGGAAGTCATTCTTTATTACCATTATTGTTTGAAGTTACTTGCAATCGACCCAGTATGAATACAGCTTTCCAAGCATTTAACAACAACAACAACAACAACAACAACAACAACAACAACAATGACAAGACACTGTTTCTACAAAAAAAATGCAACAAATAGCCTATTGCTTTAAACTGTAATTCACAAACACATTAAACTGTACTAGAGCAGCGTATTTCTCTCCTGTGGGGAAAAAAGACTGATACGGACAGATACAGTTGAAGTCGGAAGTTTACATAGCTACATTTGGGTTGAAGTAATTAATATAAATTTTTAAGCACTCGACAGATTTCATGTTAGCAAACTATAGTGTTGGAAAGTCAGTTAGGACATCTACTTTGTGCATGACACAAGTAATTTTTCCAACAATTGTTTACAATTAATTCGGTAGGTTCCGGAAAACTCCGATGCTTATGAAAACATTGGCGGCATTGCATTGTGGAGCGCGAATACTACCTTCCTCCTGAAAAGGATAGTCCATCCTTTATGAAAGGACGTATAAAAGGAACTATGAAGCTCTTTTCCTTCTCAATATAAGAAATTCGAACGGTCTTTAGCATGGCTGCCCGGGAAATATTTCCGGTTCATGCGATCTAAAGGATCCTTCCTTGCTCGAATTTGACTATTCGAATCATAGAACTGTTAATATATATTTCTATGATTCGAATACAGCCCCCGGCTATGTTAAGCTTCCTTCGTAGAACACCCCCCAGGTCAAGGTCAAGGTCAAGTTGAATCATGGATGTAGCCCACATAACTATATGTAGCCCACATAACTATATGTAGCCCGACGGGAACGTCAATTTAGCGTAGTTCAGTGCAATTTACTCGCGCATTTCATCATATGACCACTTCCCATCATTCTTACTCACAAATCTACTAATTTCTTTTACCCTAGCTTCAGCGTCTACACAGCCACACAGCATCGACAATGAAATTTTAGGCACCATCCGGTGTAGCCTATTAAAAAGTATAATTATTTGTAGAAAGCAATTGTTAATTTAATCCGCAAATCAAAGCAGAATATTTATAGACATATTCGTTACAATCCAAACAGTTTGCTTTCTTTGGCGGGCTGTTAGAATTTTTATTTCTGTTGAAGATTTTCTACGGAAATTAAGTGCGACGTGGGCTAATTAACTTAGACGGCTGAGGTTGGGTAAGTTAATCGGTTTGTGAATTAGTGTTCAAAGCAATATGTTGCATCTTTTCGTTTGTAGAAAATGTCTTATCAGAGCTGAGGCCTCCCCATATGCAAAAGGTCTGTAAAATCGTCATCATACTTGCAAAGTTTTAGAAAAAATCATGTTGATTAGTTTTATATATTTGACACATACAATTCTTATACAATCTTTCAATGTTTTTTATAGGGAGTAGTCTACCAACTATTTAATTTCAGTCTGAAATATATATGCTAGTTATATACCACATATTTATTTTTATAAGTTTTGTATATGGCATATGTGATTAAGCTATAGCAGGGGTGTCAAACTCCAGTCCTGGAGGGCCGCCGTGTCTACAGGTATTTGTGGTTTCCTTTCAATCAGCACCCAGTTAAAGCATTGAGAACAAGGTGTGTGGACTTCTTAGCCAATTAGTGACTTAAATTAATCACTTGTGCTTAAACGCACCAAAAACCAGCAGACACTGCGGCCCTCCAGGACCGGATCTTGACACCCCTGAGCTATAGGCTACTGAGTCCATTGAGAGTAAGGCTTTAGGACCCTTTGGATCGGTGAAGCTGTAATTAATTTATTATCACGTGTGACTAACTGGCTTGAACTGTTCAGTGTAATTTGGTTGCAGACAAATTATTTTTACTGCTTCATTTAGTACCATAATTGTAATGCAGCTCCATCCATGATAGGGTTCAACAAGCATCACAGCTCTATAACTGAACTCTTACGAACACTGCACTGCTGCATCATTTAGCAAAGGCACGGTGTCATGTGTTATTAATGCGTTTGTTATACCCGGAAGTGTGGGTTGAGAAGGCTGAAATTCAGGTTTGTTGCAGTGTGTACAGGGCTGTTTCTGTATCACGTTCCTTTTCTTACCTTAGTGTCACAGCGTCAGTGTTGCCATGGCTGAGGAGGGCGGAGCTCAGTGGGAGTGTAAAGAAACCAACCAGCCAATGAAACGGGCATGGGTGACCTCAACGTTTCATCGGACACTTAACCAGCTCCAGGGATCCTGCACCACTACAATTCAAGAACAGAGAGAGTACGAGAACCGTAAATGTTGACCTCGATAATGATGCAACCATAGCAAGTTTCACTGTGATGTTTTTTTTGCCAAATTTAGCTGTTTAATGTGACTTTGAACCATGCAATTTTGTAACTTATTTTATATATATATATACACTACTCACAAAAAGTTAGGGATATTCGGCTTTCGGGTGAAATTTCAGGATGAACCTAAAATGCACTATAACCTTTACAGGTGAAATTAATTTGACCTTCTCTAAACTTTTGAATGCACATGTCCAACTATTCAATGTTTCAGTACTTTTTGCACAACTTGCTGTTCTCTAACAAGGAGCTGAACGGCAAAATTCACAACAGGTGTTTGATCCATGAATCGACCAATAAATTTCCTGGTTCAATTAGAATTGGTATTTAAACAGTCCTCTTCATCATGCTGTTCACATTTTGACATCATGAGACCAAGACGACACCTAACAATTGATCAACAGTACCTCGCCATTGCGAGGCTTCAAACAGGATGTTCTCAGAGGGAAGTGGCCACTGAGCTTAGAGTGTCACAGAGTGTCATCAGCAGGTTGCAACAGAGATACAGAGAGACTGGAAGAGTCACAGAAAGGCATAGAAGTGGACGTCCTTTGGCCACATCCCACACTGATGACCGCTTCATTGTGAACAGTGCCCTGCGGAACCGGATGATGAATGCCACTCAACTCCAGGCACATTTAAGGGAGGTGAGAGGCACCCAAGTGTCACGTCAGACCATTCGAAACCGTTTACATCAGCGTGGTCTGCGTGCTAGACGACCTGCAAGGGTACCTGACCACACCACCAGGCACAGGCGTCATCGTCTTGCATGGGCCAGGGAGCATTTACGCTGGACGAGGGACCAGTGGGCCTCAGTGCTGTTCTCTGATGAAAGTCGATTCACGTTGAGCAGAAATGATGGCCGCCAACGATGTTGGAGACGTCAAGGAGAGCGCTATGCATCAGCCACTGTTGTCACCAGATGACCCTTTGGTGGTGGCGGTGTTACAGTGTGGGCAGCTGTGTCTAGTCAATACAGAACTGCCCTACACTTTGTGAATGGTACAGTGACAAGCCCATACTACCTGAATAACATCATTAATCCAGTCATTGTGCCCCTGCATGAACAACACAGGCCTAATTTCATCTTCATGGACGACAATGCTCCAGCTCATCGAGGTCGCATCATTAGGGAAAGGCTGCTGGAGACTGGGGTACCTCAAATGGAGTGGCCTGCACTTTCTCCAGACCTGAATCCCATAGAAAACCTATGGGATCAGCTGACTCACCGTGTAGAGGCTCGTAACTCTGTACCCCAGAGCCTCAATGACCTGAGGGCCGCCCTTCAAGAAGAGTGGGATGTCATGCCTCAGCAGACAATAAGTCGACTTGTGAACAGCATGAGACGTCGTTGTCAAGCTGTAATTGATGCTTAAGGGCACATGACAAGTTATTGAGACATTGACATTTTTGTTGTGGTATACCCACCACTGTTGTTGGCTTTTGTTTCAATAAATTGTTTGAGATGAGGAAATCACCATTGCATGCTTCTACTTAAATGCCCTACTTTCATGATACGTATAATATCACTGTAGCGTGAACTTAGATTTTCCATAAATTTCACCCGAAAGCCAAATATCCCTAACTTTTTGTGAGTAGTGTATATTTTTTTTAATCAGAGATGGAAATAATAGTCCTAATGCATTGCTGTCTGGGCCAGTCCAGGTCTTCACATATAGGCTACTAGTTAAGAGTACCACTAACAGGCAGCTTCCACTCAGTGGAATGTATTCCACTGACTTAATTCTAGTTACACACTGCACTAGCTGCTCTGCATTACGAGTGTTATCTCTATCTGTGTTTTATGACCACCTGTGTTATTTTTCTAAGAAAATAATAATATCTTCTCATTAAAAGGGCCTTTGAGTCTGAGCTCCAAATATACTGTGGAGATGACCCCTTAGATGTTTGGGACAGGCAAGTGAAACTGTGGCCAAATATGTGCTGAAGTGTTTGCTTTTACATATTTGTAATGCGGTGGGGAATATCTTTCACTGCTTTGCTGTCCTTCTCAGTCACGTCCAGCAGGTGGTGCCACTCGGCATTTATCTGCGTGTGCTTCCCATCTGCAGGTATGTAAGATGGACACTGCGGACTTTCCCCCGGGGTGGGAAAGAAAGCAACCTGTCTGTCATTTTGGAGAGGGCCGTTATGCACTTTGCAGATGAAAATAAATTCTACGACGATGCCCGTTATGTCAACCTCTGGATCAAATTAGTGAGTGGCTCTAAAGGCATATCAACGGGCGTTTGTCGTATCTGTTAAATTGTCTTGTTTCAGGCGTGCAGTCCTTTTGGGACGCATAAAGCATTCTTCCTTTGCGTGCATTCGCAGGCAGAGAACAGCACGGAGCCTCTGGATGTGTATGGACACATGCATGCTCAACGGATCGGAGTCTTGCAGGCTGCATTCTATGTCGCCTGGTCTGAGGAACAGGAGAAATGCGGCAATTACAAAAAGGCAGGTGCTATATATCAGGCTGCCATTAAGTGCGGGGCCGAACCCTTCGGTGAACTGCAGCAGTCTTACAGGTAGGTACCTTTCCATGTACTGTTTATGAGCTTACCAATTTTGGACATGTCAGTGTCTGTATTCTGATTGGCTTCCCAGGAATTTCCACGTACGTGTGTCCTCTCAAGCGAGTTCCGCTGCAGAGGACGCAGGGATGGATAAACTAAGCGCTGAGCCAATAGGGCCCCATGGAACCTCCCTAATGAACCCGGAACTTACAGGGAAGAAAAGGGCGGTCGCACCCCAACCTCCCAGTGTGGTTTTGGACTCCGTCAGCTGTAAGCTTTTGGACGATCATTTTGTACAATTTTTAAATATTGCACAAGGGCATTCATGCCATCACATTCCAGGTGCTGTACTTTTAATTAATTTATTTAATCCATCGTCTTACCGCTTTGTGTTGTTCTGGCTGGCAACAGGTAACAATCGAGGCGTGAGCTTACAGCAACCTCCTGCCGCTCATAATGTTCAGACCAATCTGATGGCAGTGTTCGATGAGAACCAGCCTGGAGCTTCATGCCCGGAGCCTTTCAAACGCACTTCCTGCACCAAAGAAAATGACCTCATAACTGAACGATGGACCAACTCTAAGGTGCGATATGGATGGGATCCCCACCCTTTGATCCATAAATACAGCGTGGACCTCTAACTATTTTGATGTAATGAACAGTTTTATCCACATCCCGTGTTATTCCAGGGGCCACAGAAATTCAGGTTTGATCACAGCGCTGTGGTCACATCCCCAAAAAAGAAAAACTTCCAACCCTTCATAGATGATCCGGATGAGCCTCCAGAAGTGTGAGTATTTGCTGGTGTAACTTCAAGATAAACTGCGTGCAGCCACAGTAGTAAAAATATCCAGTAGTTCCTCATGTTTTTATGTGATGTCTAGTCTATATGTGCGAACTCTTAAATGGGAGTGTAGCATCATAGTTAATGGAGACACTAAACCATGCTTTCAGGCTCAAATCCCAGTACTTGCTAATTTGATGCCAACATAACCTCCCAATTGCTCAGTTATGTGGTTCATTTAGAAGTTGAATACAGTGCCTTGCAAATGTTTTCAGGCCTTGTTACATTTTATTCTTTTGTAAAGATTGAAAATGTAAAATACCACCCAGATATTTTATTTCTTTATAAACTACAATCACGCTGAAGGCGTAGATTGTTTGAAGGTGGCAAATGACTATAAACTATTCCAAAAAGATGCAGGGAACCCACATTGCATGTGCAATGCATGCAAATGCATATTTCAAATGCATATATTTGAAATTCTGGCCATCTCTGGTTTGAAATTCTGGCCGCTGGTTTGCCACGGTTTCCCGCTCAAAGACGATGTATGAACCCAACCCGAAGGTGAATGATGTGTTTTTACGGTATGGAAGTCACCACCCAAAGTGATGTCCCTTGGCAGCTCCAGGCCGCAGTATCGGAGCATGTACCTCAAGGAGGCTCTGCTGCTCAACAGCGACACCGAGCTGTGCTTCGAGGAGCTGCGCACGCTGCGATACGGCAAAGGGATGGCCCAGGAACTGGAAGGTAGCCGAAGGTTGCAGTGGGAGGGAAACTTCTGGAAAAAGTTGTGAAGCTTTATATTATGCAGCGTTTATGATGATTAACTTTATTATCCATTAGTCTTGCTGGGATGCGACACCAAAAAAAGAGCACATATTAAAAAACACCATAAAGGCAATGTACAATTCAGTTTGGGGACTCTGGTCAAATCTTTCCCCCATTAGAAAAGATGCAGCACCTGCAGAGGGTAAAGGAAGAACTCAGGCTGGAGATTGAAGAGAAACAAAAACTGCTTCAGGAGTGCAACCAGCAATCGGGTTCCCGGCATCAGGTACAACTGTTCATTTCACACATTATATACCTATTTTTTGTTTATTTGAAACAAAAAGTTGACTATTGAATCAAAAGTTGACTATTGAAAAATGAAGTAATGCGTCCACTTCTGTCCCCTGCACGGTCGCATGCACTGTTTTAGCCTATACTTGCCTTAATTTAGAATTATTATTATCATTATATGGATCTGAATAATTATTATTGTTCATATCAAATCGACCCCATAACCATTTGCTATGCAAAGCTGAAGAGTCGTGATCCAGATGCTGTATATCTGTTTGTTGGCCCCACAGGAGCCGTTGGGGGTTCTGAGTAAGTCTCGGTCAGCACATTCCCCGCCGGATCCATGCGGGTCTGCTCTAGGGCTCAGAGTCCATTGTGGATCCAACTCTTCCTCTCCTCCAAAGTAAGACTTCCCACCCACGCCCATGCTTCTCCTGTCACTACAAGGCAGCTCACTTGCTTAAAGCTCCCCCACTGAACCCGTGTAGTAGCCGTTTTACAGTCAAGCCGGAAACCTGTTTTCACTTTGTCATTATGGGCTATTTTGTGCAGAATTTTGAGACAAAAAATTAACTCAATCTATTGTAGAATATGTCTGTAACGTAATAAAATGTGGAGAACGTGAAAGGGGTGTGCAGACTTTCCGGCTTGACTGTATATACTCCATTTTGTGAATGAAGCTCCTTACCTTTTCTCTCTTTCTTTACCGCATTAGACTCCCTTTTCAAGACGAAGACATTTACTCAGGTCGGTTTGAGGCATGAACATTTTTAATGGATTATTTGTATATCTGTGGCTCACAAGAATAAATATTTGAATCAACAAACCCTCTCACTGTGGGAAACTTCAGCTATCTCTGTTTTAAATTATTCCCTGCTTAAACTCTGTCAGGAATTTATACAAGGTTCTTTGGCTGTCCTTCATCAGTATTGATGGCTTCTTCATTTTTTGTACTGACACAAGAAATGGACAGAGGTGGAAAGTCCAGGGGTCTGAAAGTAAAAGTCCTGCTATGTGTTTCTTCCAGCTAGGAACTCAGCCAGCTGATTTAACTAATTAGTTCTACCTCCTGGCTGAATAATTGCGCTAATAAGCACATCCAGGTAATTGGAACAAAATACTAGAGGGCTTTTACGTTCTGAACCGGGATTAGTGACCTCATGGTTCAATATAGGAAATTGAATATTTAGTCTCATCCTTACTAGGCCTCCATTGTTTAGTTGTTATGTTAGTGCATTGTGAAGTATCTTTGATGTCTATGCCTGTGACTTTTTTTAAATTTTATTTTTTTTAAGATGATGTATTTGTGAGCCCTATAAGGACAGATTATGTTAATCATGGAGTGTTTTTCCCAATGTCTGGTAAGACGTTTTACTTGTATTCCGATCCATTTTGTTATGGAAAATTGTGTTATTGGTATACATCCTTGTCCAAGGCAACATACTTACCACCTATTGCACATTTATGCGATTAGATATTAACTGAAGTAATGATACTTTAGTACTTTGATCAAGGTTACACAGGCGAACATGGGAATCAGACATGCAGCTTTCAAGTTACAAGGTGCCCAGTTCCTTAACCCCTGCTATGCCAGGATGCTCCCTCTAATCATCCAGGCCAGACCATCTTCAGGAGATCACAGCAGTTGTTTAGACTACTAAACAACTGCAAATGCTAAATTAAATAGAGCAAAACATAAATTGGCAATACATTTTCTATATATTTTGCTTTATTTGATTTACTTTATACAGTTGTTTAGTTGTCTAAACCAGGGGTTCCCAAACCGGTCCTGGGGGCCCCCCTGTGTATGCTGGTTTTTGTGGCAACCACAGTTGCAATCCCAGAATTTTAACAAGCTGTTAATTCTTCTTAATTAGGTGCTTATCATGTTTAGAGGAATTATTTACTCTCTTAAGCCACATTATATCGAAATAGCTATGGATGCCATGTAGAATAAACACCCCATGTTCACATTGTGCTTATTGTGCTATATTATTTAAAATAGATAAGAAAATTATTTAACAGTTCCATTTAAAGACTGATTTGAATCAATAGGCTCCTAATTGGTGAGTGTGGACACATGGCCACTAAAACTAATCATTTGGTAGATAATGAAGAATTCAAACACAAAGAAAATGACAACGAGCCAAACCTGCATTGTGTTAATAAGATTAAAGAAAAAATTATGAGTTAAACAGATGTGTTCAACAACCTAATTAGGAGCCTATTGATTCACTTCACTCTTTAATTTGATTAGTTAAAACACATAATTTTGTAACCTCTTTTTATGTAATTGTTGCAATATAGCACAATAAGCACAACGTGAACATGGGGAGTTTATTCTACATGGCATGCATAGCTATTTCTGACATAATGTGGCTTAAGAGGGTGAATAATTCCTCTAAACATGAATAGCACCTAATTAACCCCTTTGCGCAGATGGCAAATTTCACCTATTTAGGGGTGCTCTGTTTAAGGCTTTATAACTCCAGGCGTGAGCATCACATAAACTTGGTAAATGGCTTAAATGAAAGAAGACAGGTGTACCATTTACAATACAAACTTAGATTTGTTTATTTTCATAATTTAAGTCAAAATAAAGTGCCACAAATGCAAAGAAACTTAGGGGAAAAAAATTAAAAATAGTTTTTTTTAATTTTGCTGAGAGCTACATAAGTGAAATCGGTAATATATATACATTTCCTGGATCATAAACTCCATGTCCACACGTTTTGCAAAATCTGAGGATGATATGCAGAACTACTAAAGGTCTATGATGCAAAATATAGCCGTGTATCCTGTTGTCCATTAGTGTCTCCAAATCTATCCAAATGGCTAAATTGTGCACTGCTGCAAATAAAATAAAAAAATGAAATATTTAACTACAAATCAACAGTTTGGGCTCATAAAACTCACTTGTGCATAATTTCCAAGTGAGAATTATATATTTTCAGCAGTATAGGGGGGTAGATATCTATGGGTCCAAAACCCCTATGCAAAACATGTCATAAAATATTACATTATATTATACATTATAACGCATACACATTTGCTCCCTCTGGTGGCTTAAGATAAAAAACATTGATATCACAGTGTTACATACACCTAAATATGTTGCCTAATCATTCACTCTTGTACCTCAATAAAACATCACTTGTCCCTGTACTCTACAGTATGTATACTTTTGTCCTGGGATTGCATTTTTCTGTATTCTTTTAATCTTTTAAGTTTTCCTATTCATAATAACTCCAAGGAAATTTTTACCTTAATCTACCACATATCAGCGCAACAGTAAATTGGAATGAGCACTTGTCATGCCATAAGAGACTCGTATCCATCATAGCCTATACTATGTATGATAACATGAACATAAAATAGTTTTCCACCATCTGTAAAATGCTGCCAAATATTCTATCTTCAATGAACATCGGTAGCCTAGTTCAAAAATACATTTAGCTAACGATTGCACTACAGTATGTGAAATGCACTCAAAATGCGAAAATAACAACAGGGCTATCAAACTTGGAAAGACAGTGCTCGAGTGGAAACACGAACGTACGTATGTAGCCAGCGAGACCAACGGTATTTTAGACGCAAAAATACTTACATATCGCAAAAGGGGAATTATCCTGCATAATGCGTATTGTATATCGCTTGCGTAATACTAGACAGTTAAAACGAAAACTGCCGTTACGCTGGGCTGTAGTAAATTGCTCAAAGCACCCAAAAAGACTTGGCATATACCGTTGCGACGGTTATAATGTACTCTATTGGATAAAAAAGCCGACAATTAAACCAGAGTGAACTGTAATGCATGAGACAGGCTTATAGGGCATGGGGCTTATTACGCGGCGACGTTTCAGATAGTGTAATAGCGGTATAAAGTGTTGTATATTTCTCAAACCGATTGTACCAGACAATAAATGACAAGTTAACTGAATTTTGAAAGGAACATCTCGATGTGTAAAACCAATGGTAGGATTGTATATTTATTTCATATTTAGTAGCATATATTGCTAGTAGAATACATGGTAGAATGAGATAGTACTTTCACAGTTTATTTTGCATTTGAGTGAGCAGGGCTTTTCACGGCTTTTCTGGCATACGATCAGGCTATTGTTGGATTTATCTCGTTGCTATGACGTTATTCTAATTTTATATGACGAATAAATATATGTATGAACTCAAACATAGACGATATTGTCCACTATGTCACGCATAGGTAGGTATAGACTAGGTGGGGTTTGCTTGATAAATGGACTTGCTACAGGGAAATAGTGGCACTTAGAAACTACGTATTCGGCAGAAATCGTCACGAACCGTCTACCAATAAATTTAAAACACAGAGTTTGTGATTTCCAATCATAGTTCGGCTGCAGTAGCAACGAATGTCTGAGTTGAGCAAAAAGCTTCCGCCGGCGCCACCTTCTGCGCAAAGGATAAATTAACAGCTTGTTAAATTCTGGGATTGCAACTGTGGTTGCAACGAAAACCAGCATACACAGGGGTCCCCCAGGACCGGTTTGGGAACCCCTGGTCTAAACAACTGCTGTTATCTAGCTAATTACGACATTCCAACCAGCAAATCACCAGACGTGTGTAATGTGACATTCCTTTTCCAAGATCTACGACATTGTGGTGCAATTGCTTACAAGTGTTATTTCACCTCTGATCATTTGTAAATGGTTTTCAAAAGGTGAAAATGCACTCAAGCCACAGGCGGACAGATCAGACTCTAACGTCACACAGTTTACCATATTTGATGAGAGTTCCACCAGGGAGCCATTACAGGCCATGTAAGTCACTTGAAGCATTTCAGAAAAAAATGGAAATGTACATTCCACAGCAAAAAATCTAATTTCTCATTTCTTCTTTTTTATTTGTAGGACGTCTGTGCCTGCTCGGTCTAAACTTTCCAGGAGACCTTTTGCCGTTGTACGGAAACCGCTAGGTGGTGCATCTCTAAAAGGCCCTGGTCCTGTAAATGTAATCGTCTCATGTTATCTTTGAAAATGGGGATAGGAACTATACACTGATTGCCTATACACTGATTTTGATCCTTTAATGCTTTCCACACCTTTGAAATGGAAAGGCCTCAGTGAAATGCTTAAGATTTTCTCTTACCTGAGAAAAGCACTGAAGATGAAATTACCATTTAAACAACCATCTAATGAGAACTTGGTTCTGCTCTGTTACACGTCAGTATCTTCCCTACAAACACAATGTCGGTTGACCTCTAGTACAGGTTCTTCCAAAATATATAATGGGGGCACCAACCAGATTTATGAAAAAAAAGTTAGACCGCTAATAAGTGCCACCCCTTTGCCTCTCCTAGTATGCTCTGGGGAGAACGGAACACCTGCATGACTACTCCACTGCCAGCGCAAACCAAAATGAGATGCTATTCTCAAGCCCAGAGAGCACCAGCGATTGCGCTCCGCAGATGGGCTCCACCCCCTACAGGCCCCACGCCTGTGCTGGTAGTGACCTTGCCTTGTCCAGACACGCAACTGTGAGACAGAAGGAGCTCAGGTACTGTGGTCTGGTGGAGGAGAGGAGCAGTTTCTGCAGGGTGTCCTTAACTCAGCATGCAGCACCCACCCCTCCCCTTTTACCATTGGCTGCTCTTCCAACTGAAATAACATTTTGTCCCAGGACGGGCTAATCAGTGACCAAGCTATTGAATTCAATTATTTTCCCCTCTGTTACATCCTAGCAAATTGAGTTTTTATTGGATAAAATTTGACTAATTGATTGGACTGAGTGATAATAGAATATAGTGGGCTGGAAGTGTTGCATAATGGTTTGGAAACTGGATTTGTTACTGGGCTTGAAGTTGCAGGTTCAAATTCCAGGTGGGCATCTGCCATTGTCCCATTGAGCAGGGTACTTGATGTAACCAGATTTGCTTCAGAAAATGCAAGCTTCAGCACAATGGCTATCGTGGAATCATTTCATCTCCTTCATTGATTATAAGATGGGGGCAATCTTACAAGCAGAGGTTGGGGACCTATGGCTAAGATTATGAGGCAATGCGATTTCAGCCATTCTATGCCTTTTCATGCAAATCGTGGACACCGTTCTTCAGACTTTTCTGAAATGCTACTTATGTTACGGTTGCTAATCACTGCTTAGTGTGGTTCAACTACTTTTGGTATGATTGCTAACAATACTAACCAGTGTTTATTGCTTTTAAAAGCCTTGATTAGCTGTAGTGATATTTCAACCAAAGGTGACTGATCTCGTCATTATACTGAAGTAGAACTGCAGTAAAACTGCATCGTTTATACCTCGCACATTTCTTTTTGTTGAGTTGCCTCTGGTCGCGTGTGAGGCATGTCATGGCATGGTGAACTGTCATAATATGTATCATGTATCGCCCAAATTATCTGAATAAAAATCTGTGTGATAACGTTTATTTAGGCATATCGCCCACTCCTAATCGCAGATCCCTGTCATTTTACCCATGTCTTAACGAGCTTAGCTTTGGTCTCCTCAGCCCGATCCAGGAGGCCAGCCTAGAAGACCTTTCTGGTCTTTCTAGCCTGAACGCCTCAAACCCCCTCAACAAGCTGGAGCCGGCCTGGCGCAACACACACTCTGCAGACGAGACGAATTCCACAGCTGAGACCCCCACGGGTACGTTTTTCTGCCTCTTCCCGACACACTGCACACTCCGCCCTGTCATGGACTTTTTTTAATGTGGTTATGGTGTTCTTCTGGAGCCATCGCTGTGCTCAGACCACAGGAGAGACGCATCTCACCCTGATGACGTCTAGTAGTCTGCGGGAACCTCACGGGGTATCAGGAGACACTATTGCAGTGGCTGATCTAATAACCCTTTAGCAAGGCCATTAAAAAAAACTGCATCATCGCAATGGTTAATTTGGTTTCCCTGCAGATGTGGAGATGGTGGACCCCTGCAGTTTGAGCGTGAGGAGACGGCTTCTGGAGGACGTGGATCTGACTTCCTGCCTTGGCTTGTACAAGAAGCCGGGCCCCCTGCCATCTATCCATGAGTATGACGTGCTGTCTCCAGGTAACTGTTAACAGGAGACATGGGTCTTAAATCACCACTGACGGTGTCAAAGAGGGAGCTCTACTAATTAATTATCCTCCAGCACTCATAGCTGATATTAATCACTCACTGATTCTGTCCAAGCCTGCTCTTTTGCTATGAGCTAAGTAGAGATATGCTTTTTTCTCAGACTTGCTCATCAGTTTTTGGGGCCAATTCTCATTGGATAACCATTAAAATAATGTTTTCTTTTCATTACATTCATTGGATATAGTAACGCTAACTGCTAATGGGCTGTGTTATATCATGACACCATTTAACACCATGGATGATGTTAAACTAGATTTTCAAAATATCTTATTTAAACTGGACAAATGAGGCGTATTTAATACTACTGTAATATTTTCTCAGTTTTTGCTTTTCCACATGTTTTGACTTTAAAGGGTTTCAATTAAGTTTTCTGGGGCTTTGGTGGATGTGTTGAGCCGGTCCTGACCGTGCTACTTTTGCTTGTTTCTTGTACTTATCATTTTTCAGTAATTTTTACAAATTTTTTAAAGAAAATCAAAAACTTATTTAAAGAATGCAGAACAATACTTTTCATCGGGACAGCTTTATGACCCCTCAACTGGAGACTCCTGTAATGCTCATAATTTAAAAAAAGTAAAGCCTTACATTGTACTTTGTTGTATTTTTCTTCTTTCTTATTTCTCCAAAGTTCGACTCGCGATTCTCAAATGTGTCTTAAATCGTTCCAGGTGACGAGCCCTTCCTAATCCTGTCAAAGGTCATCAGCAGTGAAAACCATGCTGTGTACTTGGGGAAAAGCCAAAGTTCCATGATTGTCCAGGTACATTACAGTAATTTAAATGTGGTTAGGCCTGAAGAATGAAAGGCTGAACTTTTGTGGTGTCAGATCCTAGCCTGTAAAGGTGACCCGTGTAGCTCTGATCCATGCAGGTGGACTTCCAGTGTGTTCCATGGAATTTCTACATCGCCAGCCGGCTGAGGAACCGACTGACCTCCGACCCCCTCCGGCGCCATAGTGACCAAACAAGCTGTTTCATGTACGAGGATGGCTGCATCACCGTCAGTCAAGGAGGCTATACAGGAACATTGCGGGTAAACGAACAGCAATCCGGTGTTTAATACGCCATCTCCATTGCATTGCATCACATTATATTACATTAATTTAGTTGGTAGATGCCCGTATCCAGAGCAACTTGAAAAACGAAATACACAATCACATTCATAGAGTTTGATAAAAGAAATAGGAAAAAATTTTTTAATCAACATCAGCCCTTTACTAATTGACCAAATTAACTTGGCAGACCTTTTAATTGCATACCAGGCACTTTCATTTATAGATTAGTCAAAGTTAGGGAACCTGTTGATTGAATCCAGACTGTAGATTAGGTGAGTAAAATTTAGAGTAGGCCTAAATTACACATCACTCATAGTGGAGGTTTTAGCGGTAAACAGGGTTATGCCCTATTCTTGTTCCGCGTTTAGGAGTTTCTGGCCAGGTCGTCGTTACGGCGAGACGGTGCAGGTCTCCTGGCGATTGAGCTGGTGGAGCTGGTGGAGGAGATGCATGCTTGTCACATGGTGCACGGGGACCTCCGCCCTGACACGCTCCTACTGAGACACCGGTAAATTGTCCCACCAAGGGGTGCCTCCACCCCCACTTGCACTTAAGATCCCCCATCAAAGAAATAGGGTCACAATGCTATGTGCAAATATCTACCACAATTTCAGACCTGCTCTCATTAAGTGCATTCAGAATTACCTGTCTCTCCTGTCTTTAGTCGTTTTAGTAGCTACTTTCAACCAGTACCTGAATGTGGATGGAATTGGCTTTAATGGAATTGATAAAATGTTGGTTACTGTTGTTTTCATGCTCCTTGTTTCTATAGAACAGTTTACGTACCCTGGGAAGGTCCATGCACAAGGCCAAATATTTAAAATTGACGCTCCAATTTAGTACAAAATGTATAAAAAAACTTCCAGTGACAAAATAGGACCCCGGAAAGGTAGAAGCATTTGGTCATGCATGACAGTTGCTCTCCCCCCACAAAGGGATGAGTGTGAGGGGGGGTCTGGTGTGCTGAAGTTTCTCGATTTCGCCTGCTGTCTGGACCTGGAGCTGCAGCCGAAGGTGATATCATGTCAGGGGCTTCCCGCGTCCCAGGCCTACCTCAGACAGGGCGTTCTGTCACCCTCCTCTACCCCCTACCAGGTAATCCTACTCAAAGTCAGCTAATGGCCTAGCCCAGACTCGAACCTGTACTTTTTGGCTGTGGATCCTGGCCTGTGCTTGTGGCCAGTGTCTTAACTGGAATCTTCAGCTTCAAATTTCCCCTCACGCGGTTGGCGGTGCATTGTGATGTCATTTTCAAAATTCTAAGCCAATGTTTTAGAACTCCATTGCTTTCAATTACCACGAGTGATTGTTACATCAGCATTAGAATGTTCCAGTTTAATTTTTGATCTACGATCTCAAATGGACAGGTGGACCTCCTTGGGATTGCTGAGACTGTGCACATGATGCTTAAGAGAGGAAACCTGCAGCTTGTGGAGGAGAACTCTGAGTGGAAACTAGCGGGGGATCAGAAGGATTGGGAATCCTCTCCTGGGTATGAAACGTGACGCTTCCCATTTTTATCCAGAGCCACCCTTTCCATTCCCACGGGTCGGCAGGAGGCTGCATCAGAGCATCGCACCTCACCCAAGTCTCGGGGTTTGCTCTTTGCAGAGACACGGACGCTGCGGTCTGGCGGGAGTTCTTCCGGACGCTTCTGAACCCAGGCGCCCGGTCCACGGTCACGGTCCTGTCAGAGCTGCGGCAGGACCTGAGGAAGCATTTTGCAGCAGGACCGGAAGCGTTGACCGTGTTCAGCCTGTGAACGACGTCAGGCGGACGACGGTTTCCTACATTTCTCTTAACGCGCGTTTTTAAGCTTTGTGTCGATTGATATTTGCAAGAGATTTAAGTTTTTTTTAATTTTTTCAGTTAGTTTAATAAAATACTTGTACGATCATTTGGTTTATTTAAATTAATTTGCTTTTAAAAACAATTACAAAGGTAAAGCTGCTTCTTTTGCATCATGTTTTGGCTGAATTACATCACTGATGTAAGAGAGAAGCGCAGGGTGAAATTGTTGTAGAAGATAACAGTCTGTCTGCTTGGCTGCCTCCTGTTTCCTCTAGTTGAGCATATTCCAGATGACAATCTTGTGAGTTTCTCTGGGTTCACGCCCAGCTACTCTAAGCAGACCTCACAGTGGGCGTCAAGCTGTTTACAGGGAGGGAACTGGAACGTATTCTGGAGGCTAACCAAATATGCCGAATGTCCATGCAGCTGCAAGAAATATTTCTTCATGAAAGATTTCTGTTGTTTTGCAACAAAGTGTAGGCATAGCATGGGCTTACTTGGCCCTGCACTGTTGTTTTTAAGCCGAAGAGGCTTTTTTTTTTTTTTTTTTTTTTTCCTGACCTGGTTCGGGTGATGTTCGGCAACTTTAAAGCAGCTCCGAACTAAGGTAACTTTTCCTGTCGACGGCAAGCTCAAGGCGGTGAGAAGCGTAGAGAGGGTACGTCAAACGTAACAGGAAGCAGGGCGACACATTTGGCAGTCAAATCGGGACTGTTCGGCTGAGGGCGCGGGAGAAACTGGCTAAGCAGCTACTGGATAGCTGTGTGGGGGACCAGGGCGGCTGCCCAGGTGAAGCCAGCGTAGCGGTGTGGTTGCTGAAGTCCAAAGACTGACCACGGCCGTTCCCCCAGGGTAACACTGGCAGCCCGGCTCAATTGAAAAAACTTGGATCGATTTTGTCTGGTAAGTGAAAAAGCATTCAAATATAGGAGGGAGCAGAAAAGGCTTTCTATGGGAACATGGTAGGAAGGCTGGGAAAGGGATGAAACCACAGCTGTTTAGTGGTTTGACTGAGGTGAGCACCGAAGTTGGTTACAGTGCAGGGTGTTAAAATAACACCCGCCACCAGCTGAAGGCTGGTAAAATTTTGATTGTAGCTGGTAAGATGTTCTACTCTAGCAGCCACTTCTGCAGGTAACCAACCAGGTTGAGATAGACTGTAAAAAGGCAATGTGGCTGGTAAAATGTTGAAAATAGCTGGTCCTGAATGGGCTTTATCCACACTGGAGAGAATATATAATGAAAAAACCTTTGTTTTTAAAGATAATATGCAGCTGCTTTAAATTAAATCTCTTGCCGCCCCCCCCCCCCCCCCCCCCCCTTAAGAAATTTCTCTTTCATTTGGCTCCCATGTTTTTATAAAGCTAAAAATCCTCTTAATAAATGTGTCAAATTAAGAGGGTAAATGGTAAATGTTTTCTTGGATGCATTGGTATATATTTCATACAAGAAAATTACCCTCATTTGCTTCTTATTTTAAAATAAATACTTTGTTGTGAGGGTTTAGATCTGACACCCTGGCGTGTCTGGCCCTTTAAGGCAGCTGATCCCACTCAGCCATGAGGTGCAGTTTTTCATATTTTAAAGAATGCCATCATTCTGTTACTGGGTCTCTTAGCCATGTCAGTCAGCATTCAAGATACGTGTTAGGACTCATTTCTTCTTCTCTAAGTAGGACTGATCTCCTAATAAGGCAACATTAGCCTTTTTGCTCTCTACAAACTGTAATCCAGGGTTACACTCGTCTTACCTTTATCCATTGGGGGAATTTACTAAAAGCCATTCGGTGCCTTTCTCAAAGATGCACTTCCAGCGGCCCTCCCGCGCTGAAACCAACAACCTTCTCCTAACAAACCCGCGTCCTCAAAAACGCAACTCCATATTGCTGTCTAACAGGCAGGAGTTTTGTGGGGTTGAGAAACAATGTTAAAGCCACAAGCTGGCAGGTTTTCCTCAGTGCCTTACTAATAGTTGGAGTGCTGCAATTAAGTTCATATCTGGAGATATACCAAGAATATGATGCATATTTCATTATGTCACATGCACATGTTGTATGAATTTTAATGCAGGTAATATAAACACTTTTATACTAACTATACAATGCAATAAAAACAGATATTTTACTGCATAATATTAGTTGCTTGAAATGTATAGGATATTTAACCCCCCCCCCCCCCCCCTCCTATCAAAAAGTCAACATTACCAAAGGTGTGGGACAGAACATTGTGACAGAAGTGTGGGGTTAGCCAACTTGCAGTGAGGGAGGGGGTGTGGGGGTGCCACAACCCGAGGCAAAGGGCAGGAAAGCTATAACCATCATCAGCCATTTCTGTGGGGATGAAGATACAAATTGCTCAGGCCAGTCTAATTTTGCTGATGTCATTTGATGGTGGTGCTATCCTCGGAGTTGTGCCTGTTTAAGTGCGGCGTATTCCTCTGATGCATTCTCCCACCGTATTTTCTAATTGCTCACCCTGTCATTATCAAGGCTAATGGTTTTCAACACCACCTCCAGTGTGTGCAGCACGTGTCGGTAGGGTACGCTGTAGCGCAGACGTTTCGTTACTGTCATTTTTTTTAAATTTTTTTTACTGTCATCGGAATACCAGAGAAGCAGCGCTGAAAACACGGGAGAATTTGAACCCAGTTTAACCTTCATCAGGCACACAAAGCTATATGCAAAACTCGAGGAAAGGCTTGGACATGCATGGTTGGACATACATTTAGGGCGTGATTTACTAAGACCTTTTGCACACACGAAACTAATAACACAACCAATCATTGGTGCAAAACAAATACCATGACCAATCATTGGTCATGCTATTGGTTTTGCGTGTGATAAAAGGGTTTGCCCCTGCTAAAGGTATTTGTAAATCAGGCCCATAGTGTTCATAAATCACTCTAATAAGGGCAATAGGCTTTGTGTGTGTTTGGTATGTCCAACCCTTTTTGCCTAGTCAGTTTTACTTTATTTTAATTAAATTCAATATTTTTATTTACTCTAATGCTCCACAATTTTATTTACAAAACACTTGGAGATACAGCTGAACTGGCTGATAAAGGCAACAGTGGTGTGTGGTGAGAGTGTAGTTGGCCCTTGAGTAATGTAGATCTGTTGAGTTAGGAAAAAGTTATTCCAACAAAATGACAGGCTGTCATTTCTTTGACTCTTCAGTGAACCCGGAGCAGGGGGAGAAAGTGGCTCTACCGCTTTGCTTTCAGCTGCTTCAAAGGCTGCTATGTACGACTGCGCTCGCGATGACCTACCTTGAATCAACCAGTCACAGGTGACAGAGCTTGAATAGGGGAGGGGTGGAGGAAGGGGGAGGGGCCAATACTGCCCAGTATTCTTTCATCATTATTTATCTTCAGAGGTCAGACTTGGCAGAGCCAGGTATTGCCACACTCTATCACTCTGCAAGGACATCCTGAGGGAGGCGGAGAAAAGATTATAACTGTGCTGGGGAGAGAGATTGAGGGGGAGTGAAGAAGGGAGAGAGAGAGAGAGAAGGAAAGAACATCGTTATGAATGGGGGTGAAAAAGGGAGGGAGCACGAAGTAGATAAGACAAGAAAGGGACACAGAGAGTTATAGGGAGAATGATATAGAGAGAGGGACGGAGGGCAAGATAGAGGCGTTCCATTTGGTCTTAATGTCACCTCCGCTCCAATGGATAGTACCATTACCCCCGGTGACTGGGCCCTGTAGTCGATTCAGCCCGTCCCGGGAAGGTAACTTTGGGATGAGAAATTATCCACGCCGCTAGGATGAATCACCTCCAGCAGGGAGTTTTTGAACTGGTGTCCTGTCTCACAGCACCAAGGGAGGAGCTAACTCTACTTTTTCCCAGGCAAGCAGCAGCCTGCAGTGTGTCAGAGAGCTGACTGCATGTGTGGGTGTGGGTATGTAGGTGTTTGTAGCACCTGTGTATGGTTGTGAGTGTGTTTGTTGTAGACTCGGTCTCGCTTGCATGCTTCCTGACTCACTGAAGGTTGAGCAGTCGGTGAGGTATGACGGCCTCCGTTTTTAATTCGTTCATATAGTCAGACTCCCTCCTGTTCCTTTGCTCCAGCGTTCGGGGAGAGGGTGGAGGATAAGGGGGGGGGGGGGGGGGAAGAAGCCGAATTTCACTGGAAAAAGGACGTGAAGCAGGGAAGCAGCAGAGGAGAGGTTAGCCTGTGTGGTGCAGGCACGAATGGCGACCAGCGGGGCAGACGAGGGAAGTTTTGAACTGTAACTGGTGCAGCATGCGCCAAAAGAACCAACTTTCCCTGCTCCACCCGCCCCCTGCCTTCTCTGACCACCAGTGTTGGATGACGCGATATCTGTAGCCAGGTGAGAAAGTAATGGCTGCCCTGTTATGTTTCGTTTAATCTCTTGTTTTCTTTGTCAGCCCTATTCATTCCGGAACGTTGAGAGACAAAAGCATGGTAGTTGTCGATAATACCTGACAAATTTCAATCTGAGACTATGGTTTAAAGGGTGAAATCGTTTCCGGTTGTGACTGTTGTGCCAGATGTTTTTTTTGGATATTACTTCTGTTGGTGATTTGCCCTGGCTGGTCAGCATGCATGTGTAAATTTGGTACTATAGCGTGCTTCTTGCTGGGACCAGAGATGGCTTAGTGGGGGTGAAAGTCCAAGTGAATGTGTGCAAACTAGGAGCAGCCAGTGACATCTCGTTCTTCTGTTCCAACTGCAAGCTGGTGTCCAAACAACAAATTTACAGAATAACCTTTTTTTAATCTCAAGCATACTATTTATTCTGCATTTCACCTACAAGATATGCAAATTTGTCTTTTTTTTTTACAGTGTGGTCGCCAATGTAAGGTTCTCAGTGCCACAATGGAATAAAACATATTAAAGTATATGTCACTTCAAAATCCTCATTCCAGCTCTGGGACTGCCTTTTCAAAGCTGCAAGCCTCACCAACAGGTTTGAATTAGTATAGCTCTTATGACTGGTGGGGCTTAGTCATTGCCTGAGAGGGAGAATACATAGAGAGAGGGGGGAAATGGAAAGAGAAGAGCCATGTAAATTCCCAGCCAAGCACAACACAATTCTATCCACAAAGTGAAATCTCTCAAATAAAATTGCTAGCGTCATATTTTATAGTAGTTAAGGTCAAGGTCGAACCAGATATCCCGCATGCCTTTCATGAGATTTGTATTCGGGAGATTTGTAATCCTCGTTTACGTAAAAAGCCGAGATGTTTTTCTATTTTTTGTTGTTGTTGAGGAAGGCAAAGGGTAGCTATGTCGGGTGAGCTGATGCAAATGCAGTGCACGCAGTCTAATTACAGCATTACATTCAAAATTATGAAAATCCATGTCAATTTTCTCACAACATGGCGACTGTGACAAAAGGGACGATATTTAATTGACTTTAATTTAGAGAGGACGCTGCCCGGGGGGCCGAAGGCGGGGCAGACGCACTTCGTTAATCGATAAACCTTTCAGAAGTCCATTCATTCTGTCTTACAAGTGCAGCCCGGTGATGCTTCTTTATCTATCCCAAGGGAGAGGCTGGTTAAGGGCCAGTGCAAGCCAGGGGTATCTTTAATTAAACAGAGTGCGGATGTTTCTTTACTGCCTGCAGCATAGAACAAGCTTAGTTGGGACTTTTTGGTGGTGGTGGTAGTGGTGGTGGGGGAGGGGTGTTTAGTATAACTATAAAAGAGGAAGTAATCTGTCTCTGTATGTGGTGGGTTTATATCTCATAACAGAGATGGGTGACAATAAAAGATGTCTCCACACTACATGTCGCCAGTTAATCAAACTTCATTTTTATAGAGGGAAATTTGCAAATTGGATGTCACACAACACTTCACAATGGACATTTTCCACAGGTAATCAATAATCTAGAAGAAACCCCCAATCAGGCCAAGGTCATAAATGCAGGACTCTCTTCCTTGCTAAATGACCCACCTTATGAGACAGGTTGAAACTAAGCAGAAGAGATCTCAACAGGATCTTGTAAAAACATGAACAAGAAGCCATCTTAAACCAAAGGCTCATGTCCACACTTGTTCTCTGTGTATTTAAGAAAAAGAAAGAAAAAAAAATAAACAGTTTTATATCCCCAAAGGCAGATGATATTCAATGCCTGTCATTGAAAGGTATCCACAAAAGCAGCCATGAACCAGTTTGTTCGGTGTGTCGTTGATCATTTTTAATGAAAAACACTGCTTTAGTAAAACGGTAGAAAGGTTTTTTTAATCACACAAAGTAATCACATTACATTAGTGCATTTAGCGCGCTTATCCACAGTGACTTATGCAGCTTACTTTTTAATATAGCTGGACGTTTACTGGAGCAGTTCAGGTTAAGCACCTCGCTCAAAGGTACAATAGCAGTGTTTCACATGGTAATTGAACCTGCGACATCAAAGCTACATCCCAGTTCCCTAACCATATATTACAGTGTTGCCAATTACTGGCTATTTTTCAGGAAAAATAATTTACTGAACACAAGCTGGACCCATTCCCACGACACGAGCAGGAACCAGACTTGCACACTTAATCCTCTGAGCTCAGCTTCCACGGCATCGCAGTTGGTACAGATCAACCTTGTTTGATTTATGCATGACGGAATACTTGATACACAATGTAAAGGCTTCTTGTAGCTATTTATGTGACAGTGGGCATATTCTTCCTCTGGATGTTATCCAACAGCGGGAAATTATTCACTTTATGATCAAATGTTTTATTCATTTCTTTTTCTGAAAAGGCAGTCTTTATACCGTAAATCCAAAAGTGAAATGTATGTGTAGGTTTGGTTTTCACAAGCGGTAAAATAAAATATGTTTTATCTTTAGACGGTCCTCATTTTTCTCAAATTAAAATGAATTGTAATAATAAAGAAATTCTCTAGATTCTTATGCTACGTGTTGCAAAGCGTTCAGCTTTGAAATGGCCTACACTATTGCCGACCTTTAGTAGTAATTGCTAAGCAATCATGTAGTAATTAGACATTTTCAAGTATATGTGATATAACATAAACTTTATCATTAAAAATGAGCAGTAAAGGGACATTTGTCATGGCTAGTGACAGAGAGTGAAAAATGTGGACAAATATATGTATTCCCCCTCCTTATCTTGTCCTTTCTCTGGTTGACACCGATTTATGCCAAAACTCACTGCATGGATGACGCGCGGTGTTCGGAGAAACTGCGCAGTGCACGCGCTCGCTGTTAGTGCTTTCGTGCATTGCCGACGGAGTCGACTGAGCGGAGGAGCACTGACTGCGGCTCATCTCTGATGATCCTGGGCTGGCATAGCTTTCGCTCCTTTGGGAATGGCATACTGCCCTGGATTTTCCTCCGGTAACACTCAGCCCGGAGCGGCTCGCTATTTTGGGGAAAGCGTGCATCACCTGTCATTCCTCTTGGAAAGAGCGGTAAAAAAAATCCTTTACTAATTTTCCATACTAGGGATGTGACGGCTTCATTTCTGGAATTAAACCATGTAAATATAGTAATGTCTATTAGTGGATACATGTGTACCCAGATATCGATGTGCTTAATCATGTTGTATGTCCGCTTATAGGATAAAACCTTTTGTTTCTCAAATTGAAGTATCTTCATTGATCTAGCTCTTTTTCAATGCTGAATTCACTGAAATAAAGTGGATAATGCGTTTTTTCTTAACCAGTATCAGATCGAGTCCATACAATTCGTGGGTAGGCTAATTTGTATTCAGAATATGAGATTACAGCCAGTCCGTTTTTTGTTTGAGACAGTCAACGTTTTTGAGACACTCATTGAGGACTTAATGAATTACGGGGTCCGTGCATGTGATTAGGACATTTTTCTTTTTAACAGGTGCTAAAATGCTGCCTGGAGGCGATAGGGGCACTTGCATTTTATCATTTAGCAGGGCTAGTTTAATTGAACGAACCTCTATAGTTCCCAGATATTATCTCAGGACATGGGAATGCGTAATAGGGATTTGTATCATGTTAAACATTAGTTCAGGATAATATAATTTATATTGAAGGATTCAGTATCAATGAAAGACCTATCATCAGTAACTGAGTCAAACCATGGTTACGTGGACTAGGCTACTAAAGGTTTTGCTGTGGGTCTTCAATATGCGCATTTATAACGGTTGGATGCTGCGAATTATAACTCAAACAGATTTGAAATGTTATTGACTGTTTGACTGTGTCTATACTGATTTGATTTTAAACTTTACGGCCCTGTATGCAGTGGTATCTCGGCCTCATGTCACGCCACCTGCTGACAGCCTGTCACTGTAGGGGCTCCCCTTTTGTCCTAGAGTAAATATTGATTAGCCTACATGACTGCATGCCGCATGACTCAATATCAGACTCGGCTGTGTCACTATTCCATCACTGTGACTGTTCCTCTTGTTCGGATGAAGACTGTACACTGCAAAAACCAAATCTTAACAAGCATTTTAATCTTATATTTAGACTTTAGAATCTTATTTATGTTACTTTTTTGCAAAATAAGACAAACTATCTGCCAGTGGGGTGAGATTTCGCTTGTCAAGCAGAAAGTAACTTAAAACAAGCTAATATCATCACTTTCGAGAAAACAATAAGATTTTAAGTCTCAAGACTAAAATACTTGTTAAGACAGACATTTGCAGTGTAGGACAACAACGCGGCAACACTACGGCTGTCTACTTGCATCCATGTTTGCTCCATCCAACAAAAAGCCTTTTTCCTGGGTTTAATGTCCCAGAATTTGAAATAACAGACAAACAAACAAACAAACAAACAAACGAACTATCATGGTTTTGGCAGCCTCTTGTTATTTCTGCGGTCGTTCTCCCTGTTGCCTTATTTTTCCATCGTCTGCCCCGGGCTTTCATTCTGTCCCGGCACTTACTCTTCGCACCTGTTCTAGGTTACCTGCCAGCTATAAAAGCTCTGAGCTTCCGTTTTCCGGTGCTTCGGTGTTTTCTTCGTGTTGACACGTAGCCGGTAAACGGTATAGGATTTAGGCATCAAATGGTGACCACTTTGCTCACTTTGTAACGTGGGACTGGCCTTTGTTGCGTTAGAGTTTCCTTTTAGGATTCTGTTTAGCTCTGGATTCTCTGTCCCTCGGTTCTATTTTCCTGTGCTGTTCTCTCTGAGACAGTTCTTGCTTTCCCGTTTCCTTTCCACCTCTCTGTTTGCACTACTCTCTCGTATTGAGGGTGAGAGGTTTTCCTTTTCTTTCTTTGACTACACTCGGAGCTACGAGTCAATTTCGGCCAGTTTTCCGGGCCGCCTTATTTTCTATTCTTTTATCTCCATTTTTCTACTCTCTGGTATCGAGAGTGAGAGGTAATCTTTCCTTTTTATACCTATACTCAAGCCTACGAGTTTTTTCGGCCATTATTTTCTGGGTTGCTATAATTTCTCCTCCTTTTCTGTTACCTCTGTTTTGTCGCTCTTAGTTAGAGTGAGAGGTATTTAATTTCCTTTTTTTATTCTTCCCTTATCGCGGATTAATATCCGTGTTAGTGGTTAATTCCTTCACCGGAATAACTTTCAGATTCCCTCTCCGTCGCGTCTGGTCCTCCGAACCCGGCTTCCCATTATAGAACACCAAAGCCAGTATGGAAGGACCAGCGACACCACAGGGAGTTAATGAAGCGCTGGCCAGTACCAATACACCCCGTACCCTTGCCACGCACCCCTAGGGAGCCCAAGCTCCAATTGCTGCCCAGCTATAGTGGGGAACCGGGGAAGTGTCGGGTGCACACAGTGCTTGATATTTTTTCAGACACAGCCTTCCCGGTTTACCACACAAGAGTCCCGGGTAGCCTTTTTTTGTCCCTGTTAAGTGACCATGCCCTCGCTTGGGCGGACCCCCTAATTCCGGCCAACGCTCCTGTTGTGCGCGACCCGATTAAATTGATGGAAGAGATGCAGTTCGTTTTCGATCATGACGTCTCTGGTCAGGAAGCCGCCATGAGACGAACTCGTCTTCGCCAGGGTACCGACACGGTGGCGGCGTTTTCCATCACGTTTCGACAACCGTATCAGGGAGCGTGAGCAGGGGGCGTAGAGTCCGCTCTGTTCGTCATATCCCCTCGCTGTCTGTAAAACCTCCAGCTGGTCCTTCCACCTACTCCTCCTTTAATCAGGAGGAGCCCATGCAGGTGGATGGGTCATCTCTCCGAAAGCCTAGAGGGGCGAAACCGCGGGAGAGCTGGTGCCGCTATTGTAGGTGCAAGGGTCACACAAAAGATCAGTGCCCCAAGTTGGGGGGAAACGAGGGGTCTCGCTAGGGGAACAGGGGCCTCATGCGAGACAAAACCTCTGTTACCTCTGTTTTGTCACTCTTAGAGTGAGAGGTATTTAATTTCCTTTTTTCATTCCCTTATCGCTGATTAATATCCGTGTTAGTGGTTAATTCCTTCACCGGAATAACTTTCAGATTCCCTCTCCATCATGTCTGGTCCTCCGAACCCGGCTCCCCATTATACAAACAAACAAACACGTTTTGTAAGTGTTCATGAATGACCTTAAATAATTGCATTCTCCCAAGTGGATGTTAGCCTATATGTTCATTGTTGAGTTGAATGTACCCCCTTCTCTGTTAAAGAAAATACTCTCTGTACTACACTCTGTACTATACAAATACAACCTTTAATAACAAAAAGGTTATCTGAGAGCAGCCCTTTTAATATGCACTATATGCAAGATTTTTGCCTAGACAATATTATAACCATGCTCAGTCATATCAATGGTGCACTGACAATCTCTGTTGAAAAAAATGGCAGAAACCTTGCTCCTCTGTCTGTATTTATTATTCTAAGATGTGTTCGGGACGTTTCTGGGATTGGCACTCTGGGTGGGTGTGGCTACAGAGCCTGTGGGGTGGGATCAGGTTTGATCTGAGTGTTTGTAGCCAGCTGGCTATTGCAATGGCAGAGGTGAGGTAGCACAATTAGCCTACAGCAAAGCCAAACAACAAGCTGAGAGAGCGCGCTCAAGAAGCAGTCAACCTAGGATGTGCTTTTCCTTGATAGTGACAGCTGAAGTTTTGCAAGGGTTTGAAAAGCGACGCGGAGTTGCCGTGTTTTTTGTTGGATCTGTAAGTAACGTTACCTCTAGCTATCTAGCTAGGTAGCTAGATGGCCAAAGTCAGGTACCTTTTGTATCAAATTAATAACAATGTAATATTATGTTGTATTTGAGAAAATTAATAATATTTGTATACAAATATCTTCATGAAAAAGTAATTTACTTTATTAGCTAGCTATGACAGACAAGATATGGTCATCTAATGTCAC
>CM056380.1:27322439-27499983 GCA_029718625.1 Synaphobranchus kaupii
TGTCACTTATTCCACACACGATTCCGTCTTTACATCCCAGTTGTAAATTAATGTTCAGAATAACGTTAGCTAAATAGGCTACAGAACAAGCGCACCATTTTTTCAGCCAGACATTTAGGGCACTGAGCAGGTTGAATTACGCACTGCCACAGTTTAAAACAGGAAGCAGGCCTGTGATCGCAAGCTTGCAAATGGGTTTGATACAGTTATATAATGAAATAAAAACGCTCTTTCAGTCTTCCGAATTTCTCAACCCGGTGTTATTTGTGCCTGCATGAATGGTTACAGTTTTAGCGAAGTGCTTTTTAATGAGCGCGGGAGCCTGATGTTTTATGTCACCCACTCTTGCACCAGGAAAACAGTACACGTTAAAATCCTTAAAACCACTGGCAAAATTTAGGGTGCGAACGATAGAATCCCCACTGACTACTGCGTGCATCGGAGACGGCAGTAAGGAAGACGATGAGGCAGATGAAGCAGGGGGTCGATGTGGTAGGGGAGCTGAGAACTTAAAAACGATGTGTTTGACATTTTGCTTGCTGCGTTCAAGCGTGTCTCTTGCCCTCAACGGAGGTGAATGAGCGGAGTTTCGGACAGAGGAGGAGACTTCTTTCATTGTAAATACAGGACCAAAGCGAGGCTTAAAATCCTGCATAGTACCTTTAAGAAGTCCTGTATAGGGAAGGAAATGGTATTGCTACTGATTTCCCCGTTGCAACTCTAGACATTCCATGTATTCTGAGCTGAGGGTAAAGGAATAAGAGCATTACCGAGTGACTAGCCCTCTTTCAGTCCAATTTTTTGATGGTGGTGATCTCTCTGTTTGTCAGAATCATTCCCTTGGTTGCCATGTTCCTGCTAAAACCTGCACACACATACACGAGGGGTGTTGCAGGTATGACAGCACCCACTTCTGGCAAAGCGGCCGGTGCCTGGGGGTACTGGTGAACAGAGAATGTAATAGCTAGCCCAAACAAAAAAGATCCTGTGGCTGGTAGCCGCAGGACCGGGACGCTTCACAATCATTGATTTCCACCATGAATTCCTCTTTATACCAGAGTATTTTAGAGGAAATTGTGAGACCATCTGACTGACAGCTGTGGGTCACGCCACAGGAGAACGATCCTAAGCAAACCAATAAATCTAGGACTGAATGGCTGATGAAGAAAAGAATGGCAGCTTTGAAATGGCTAAGTCAAAGTCCACACCTCAACTCCATTGGGAACGTAAGAGAGCTGTGCATTAATGCCCTCAAACATCTATGAGCTGAAGCCATTTTTTAAGGAGGAATGGGCCAGAATTCTTCAGATGCAATATAAGAGACTGATCTACTCACAGAAAATTATGACTTCAGGTTATTTCTGCTAAAGGGGGTTCTACAAAGAACAGAATCATGGGGTTCATTTACTTGTTGACAGAAGGCTTCTGCATGTTGGCTTATTTTTGGATGAATAAATAATGACAAAGTGTAATGTGTCATTTGTCACATGAGGTTAGATTTTACTGTTAGGACATGGTGACGACAAGATGAGTGTTAGTTATGCCCTAATATGTAAAACCATTGTATTCAAAGAGGGTATACTTTCTTTGTCACATCACTCTATTTGTATGCCTGTGCAGTAATTGTAATATTGTAAAATTTGTGACAATTTCCTGCACTGCTATACAGTAGGGTACATTATTTTAAAAGGTACAAGGTAAAAATCTGCCGGTACTGTAGTCAGTCAAGCCAAAGTTTGAAAGCAATGAGTGTTTTGCGATGGCGTCTGCTAAAATATGCAGAAATTGATTGCAGAACCCCCAACCCGTCAACATTTTTATCTGCTCCTCCCCACCCCACCAATGCCTCCGGCATCCCCACTGGGAAAAACTGTTCTCACATTCCTCAAGTTTTTTTTAACTGTTCATTTGAGGCAATGCGTGATTTGATAGTCTTGGCTGCTGTGGTGCGTTCTCAAGGTAGCCCAAGATATTTAATATTTCCTCTGTGCCAACAACAGTGTACATAAGTGCGATTGAATGCATGTGCGTGATCTGAAACCATTCCTGCACAGCACCACAGTTGAAACAGTATTCACTTGAGGACGTGACTTATTCAAAATATGTGGCTCATCAGCTTTTTTTATTGCCACTGGCAAAATTTAGCTTGCGAACATCCCCAATTACAACTGCGTTCATTGGAGACGGCAGTAAGGAAGACGATGAGGCAGATGAAGCAGGGGTCGACGTGGTAGGGGAGCTGAGAACTTCAAAACAATGTCAAAAGTGTTTGACATTTTGCTTGCTGCGTTCAAGCGTGTTTCTTGCCCTATTTTTATTGAACGTGTAATCGAACACCAAACCCCCACCCCATACTTCCGTGATTTTAATATTTCCTTTCATATTGATACAAAAAAAAAAACTCCCGTGTCCTCTGGCTGGGTGCTAGGCCGAGATATATTTTCAAATTTTTGTCATGTTACGTTGCCTTTCTTGTCCTTTCCCCCCTCAGGGAGTCCATCACTCATATCTCTCCTGTCACTGTAAGAGGCAATCAAACCTCACGTGATTGCCACAATTATGGCACGGAGCAAGTCACGAAAGCCTTAGCATGTTTAGCATTTGCTAGCGCATTACCATGTTGGTTTAACCATGATAGCATATTAGTTGCGTGTGATGGAACTATCCATGAGGAGTCGGATATTGTCCTGGCCTCCCCAATTCTGCCTGACGTATCAAAAGTAGCAAAAAATGTACTGCTCAATATGGGTAAGAAAGGATGCTTCCCTTTTCGAAGAGATAATATTAAAGTGCAACTAATGTCCACATTTTTCACTTTGAGAGATGGCTGTTACTTCATAAAACAAGGCAATAGAGTATCAACTGCATACTTTAAAAAAAACAGGTAGGAAGTTGGCATAAGTATTTTTTTGTATCAATATGAAAGGAAAATATTGAAAGCACAGAAGTATGGGGTGGGGGTTTGGTGTTGGATTACACATGCAATAAAAAAAAAGTTGAGTCGTTGATGAGAATTTTGAATACATATTTTTGAACTTATTTCCTCAGATTGCAACTGAAAAACATATTTGAAAGTTATGTAGCACTATGTATCCAACGTTACACATTTCTATTTGTTAATGTGTTTATTTGTTTATGTAAATGCATAGTGTGACTCCTACATGCAGTGAACACCTTAAAACTTAACATTGAAGAGAGCAATACAATCACCGCAATTGCACAAACAGATTTTTTAAGATTCAATATATTACAGAACAAAAGTAGAATACATGCTTGTCTAAGCCTGTCATTGCAGAGATGAAAACAATATGACCATGAGGTCATTACGATGAGGTAATTTGATTCACCTGTTGGTGGTAATTCATCCATTTGTGATTATTATCTCTCTAATGTAGGGGGAAATCAAAACAACTCAGGGCTTGTTTTATGGCATGCTGGGCTCATCTGAAATGCTCTATAGGGAATGAATTAACTTTAATGGACTGGATAACCTTAATATCATATGTCTATCCAAACACTCCACTCCCTTCCCCTTCGCCACATACACCGCTGATAATCATAATTTATCAGAGATATAAAAGTATATAGACCAGCCTCAGGACTGATGTTATGCTAACAGTCACCCATCTCTTTATAGACCTCAAATCATGCACCATTAAATGCTGGCATGCAATAAACATGACAGCGGAAAAGATCTCTCGATGACTTTTAAAAAAAACCATGACATAAGCTTTTCTAAACCTTATGTCATGGTTTTTTTTTGTCCCCTCCCATCTCTGCCCCATCTGAGGAGAGAGTGCTGTTTGGTGGAAGCTTCACCGTGTGGTGTGCTTAAGGAATGAGGCCCCCCTGGATGGTTTGGTTTGTCATGTGCCTCAGTGATTTAAGAACGTGCTAGTCGCTCCTCCTTCAGTAAACAGAGAGCCGCGCTCGGGTCAGGACCGCGGGCTCACACACACGCCTCGCGGTAGCGCCTGAGCGGTCTCGCGCTCCCCATGCCCCTCAAAGCTGGCCGGGGAACGGCGGGCTTCCTCTCTGTGACGCGACGCCCTCTCGCTTCCCGCAGGTCCTCTCTCTTTCTGGCCAGACGATGTTTCGCAAGAAGAGGAAGAAGAAGAAGCTGGAGATCTCCGCTCCCAGGGACTTCGAGCACCGGGTCCACACCTCCTTCGATGCCAAGGGGGGGGCATTTTGTGGGCCTGCCGCCCCAATGGCAAGGCCTCATCGAGACCCCGAGGCGCCCCAAGCCTGTGGTGGACCCCTCCAGGATTACCCCCATGGAGCTTAAACCAAAAAAGGTAAGCCCACCTTCAACCTCACATTATCTAGGCGTCCTGTTAAAGTGAAATTGGAGCTGTTCTTCATAAAATATCAGTATTTAGTCTTACAACTCTTATCCAAGAAATCTTATCGAACCGCATCGTTGAAATTCATCTGCTGCTGCATGTACAGCTTAGTAGTACATGCAATTAGTAAACATAATCCACGTGCAAATTAGATGTGCCAAGCACGTACCAAGGCATTGGCTCTTACGAGGTGGTCTGTGTAGTGAGAAAAATGGTCATTCCCAATCAGTCTCCCTGAGTTTCTGCATTGTTGTCTCGCTGTTGGTTTTTCAAAATCGTGTCTCAAGGGCCTGAGGGAAGAGGTCTGCTTGTGTGCATTGACTGCAGGTTATGAATCCCCTGAGGAACGTAACATTTGTGACTCTGTGCCAGCAATTAATGACAGATTTCAAAACTCAATGGGTTTGGCACCATTGAACTGCTAATCTTCTTGTCATGTCATTATAATGGACCGCATTGTATTGTGCTTTTCATGAAAGTGCTTAACCTAAAATGCTAAGTCGCCTGAACTACTACCAGCATGTAGCACTCACACATTTTTTCACCAAAACGCTCGACACACATCAGCTGAGATGGAGAATGATGGGGTTATTGGGTCACTAAAACTGGAGGGTAATTAGGTGGCAGACTGAGAAAGCCAGTTTTGGGAATTTTTTTCTAGGTCACCAAAGAACCCCCTACTTTTTGCAATATGTACCATGGGAGATTTAAAGACCACAATGTGGCAGGTCCAAAAGACAAACTCTCCCGCAGTGCAGTGTACATATAATTGATAAGACTGCCCGCTACTGACCATCCAAATAGATGTACATAGCTTCAGCCATTTGACAGAAGCAGGGTACAAGGTGATAATGTAATGCAAGCGGTCCATTCTGTATGATAATCAAGCCTTAAAATGGAAAATATCACGCTAAATTGTGAATTTGTGATTAACTAACAGCTTGGTGCTTATGCGACTGCATATTTGCTGGGGTCACCATACTGCTGTTACCTAATTACAAATGAATTACAATGACACTCCCTTACTTAAGAGAAAGCTTACCTTTAAACAGGATGCATGGCCAACCCATAAATGCTTCACTGATGAGATTGATTAACTGATATTTAACTCCATTAAAAAGGTTATTTAGCTACATTACCAGCTTCATATTCCTTATTCCTTCATTTTTCCTACTCATTGAAATTATAGGAATTTTTCATTTGCATGTATTTGTCCTTGTGGGTTCATTTTCTGCTGCATGAAGCTGTCTAATATCATTGATTATTGCAAACAGAGCATTGCGAATGTTGATCACAAATGTTCAACTTGTATCCATGGTAACCCACCTTGTATTTTAAAGCCATGTGATATGCTAATCTATGTGAGTGGCTTAAAAAACAGTGAATGCTCTTCAAACATCTTGTGCCACCTTCTGTGCACACCCGACAAGTCTGCAGTACAGGTATTTGTGGATTTAATAGTCAGCTTGTTGTCTTCGAGCATTGTGATCAATTTCCCATTGACTAATTTACAAATTTATTTATCTTTTGAAAATTGTATTACGGAAATAGAGGAGATGGGCCCAGGCATTAATATCCCCCTTTATTATGCCCATGTCTGACCCCCCCCCCTCCCCTCATATTGCATTAATGTAATAGCTGTTTTTATCCAGTTACTTTACGTGAAATTATGAGGGGGGGTTAACTTTACCGTCACGCTTGCTTGCATACATATCAGTGCTTTTTTCATGTGCTGCTCAGAAGCAATCACTTCCATTTTCTACTTAGATGAAAAACAATCTCGATGCATCACAGGTCTGGGTGCAGCTGCTTGCTCAAGGTCCTGTGAACTATGGGGATTAAACCTGCTTTCAGAATACAAATGCGAATTAAGCAAAACAGGAATTGGGAAACAAAGCGCAGATTGCTTTATTATTGTATGACTGATTGTGCACTATGCACATTGTATTACAATTTAATTAAAAGTGAAACAAAGGCGTCAACAATTTTCATCATAATACCTACCCATGAAGGGCATCCAATTTTCTGAAAGATTGTAAATATGAACATAGTCATTTAATAGGGTGCCTGGCCATCACATATAGCCAGTGCAGCCTCTGTGCACCACAGCATACCAATATTTTCAGATTAATTCATATGAATTCATTGCGAGACTAGCTAGTATGATTTTGTGCGACTTGACATTTGACTATGTGAGACTAGGTGGTCCAGCAGTGTCTCCCCCAATTAAATGGGAAATGAAACCTACGTCTATGGCATTGAGTCTACAGCATCTGGAATTCTGTTGGAGGAATAGAACACCTCTCATCCCTGAGAAAGTTAATGGCTGTGTCCGGAATGGCTCCCTAAAAGCGTTAGTGCACCAATTACGTGTGGTGTTCCCCAAGGCTCAATTCTTGGGCTGATCCTATTCTCAATTTATATGTTACCCTTGGGGCAAATAATCGTCAGCATAACATATCGTTTCATTGTTATGCTGATAATACTCAGTTGTATTTGCAACAAACAAAAAAGCTAGTTCAGTCTTGCAATCACCAACTAAGAAATATTGCAAAAATAAGATCGGCCCTATGTTTTGAGGACACTGAGAAAGTCTTGCATGCTTTTATTTCTTCAAGACTGGATTATTGTAAAGCCTTGTATACTTGTCTTAGTCGCCAATCCCTGGCTCGTCTTCAAGTAATACAAAACTCAGCAGCAAGACTGCTGACTAGGACAAGATGGACGTCACACATTACCCCAGTTTTGGCGTCACTGCACTGGCTTCCAGTGACTTTTAGAGTTGATTTTAAAATTGCACTATTTACTTACAAAGCTTTGCATGGCCAGGCGCCCGAATACATTACAGAACTGTTAGTTCCCTACCAGCCGCTGAGGCCCCTTAGGTCATCTGTTCAGACACTGCTGGTTGTTCCGAGGTCTAGGCTAAAAACCAAAGTTGATCGTGCCTTCTCTGTTAGGGCCTCTAGGCTCTGGAATAGCCTTCCTGTTATGGTTTGATCTGCTGAGTCAGTGTCTTCTTTTAAATCACGTCTTAAATCTCATTTTTATAGGATTGCTTTTATGAATTCCTAATTCTTTGCTTTTACAATTTACTGTGTTTGTTTTCTCTTAATGTTTGTCCTCTTTTTAATTTTGTTTTTATCTCTGTAAATCACTTTGTGCTATATATTTTTAATTATGTTTTATCTCTGTAAAGCACTTTGTGCTATATATTTTTAATTATGTTTTATCTCTGTAAAGCACTTACAGTACATCTCTGTGATGTATATGCTTGAAAAGTGCTATACAAATAAAGATATTATTATTATTATTTAGGGAATCAGCCATTTCGTAGGATGTGCTAATTCTCAGTGTTTTCAATTGAGAATTTGAAAACCATCAGAATGGCCAATCCCATAAATAATGTACTATAAAGCATATAGTGAGCAATTCCCAATGCAGCCAATCAGCTTATGCTTGGTGGAAGTGGAAAACGTTCCAGAATATCCCATAAAAACTTTATAGTGTCATTCTTCAACAATTGAGTGATTACTCACGCTCTGTGAAGGTAGCATTGTCGTCTTGAAAGACACCTCTCTCTGCAGGAAGGAAGCAGTAACATAAGATGAAAATAATCACTCAACTTGGCCTTCTAAGGTCATGCATTCACACTGATCTCTGTCAGGAAAATTCACTTGACACCATTACAGAACCACCAGAAGTCTTCATTGCTGGAACACAGTTGTGTTTCCTTTTCTCTTCGCTGACTGGATTTAATTTGGCCATCCATTTACAACATTTACAAATAAGCCTTGTCTAGGCTATCAACTGGGTAGATATTTGGTATATCCAACTTAAAACTTCCCTGCATTTCATTTTTAATAGTTATTGAACTTTAGCTAGTCAGATCAAGGTCAAATGCCAAATGGGAAATAATGACCAAATGATCAAATTGTAAACAAGTGATAATTTTCAAGGAAAAATATCCATGATGTTTCAGCAATGAATACCAATGAGACCAATCTGCTTATTCCCAAATTGGCTTGTACAAACAACTGTTATTATAAATGTCCTCCTTTTGTATATCAAAAGACTAGCTTTTGTGACTTACAAAAATAATAGTATGGATGGAAGCAAGGTGGCTACAACGGTTCACTTTCAATTCTTTTTTAAGGAGTTTAAAGTGTTCATGTGGGGTCCGGAACACACCACATATCATGCCCCATTGGGTCACCGGTGACAGAACCTCAGATTTTATCATGGTAGGGTCACCCATCAATTTTAGACCCTTTTCCTTTGAGTCAGCATTTTTGTTGAATGTTGCTCCTTCATGCCTAGAATTTAATTTGCTGCTTGAAGTGGCTGTCAGGCTCAGTCAGAGAAATACGCCCTTGGAAAAATGACCCCAATGTGCTCCTGACACGTCTGCTCATATCTTTGGGGATTTTCTCAGTTAAATAGATTGCTGTTTAAAAAATAATGAAACTTTGGAATGTGTAATTTAAAGGGTTCTTTTAAAAAATAACTTATTGTCCCTTACTTTAACTTTCTTCCAATTTGGAATGTCCATTTGTCACATTTTTAGGCCTATCCCTTTGCTGGAACATCCTTCAGTGATCCAGGGCTGTTCTCTGCGGTTGCTAAATAAATAAGTCTTTTTACTCCTGCTTCTTAATACACCAGCTTAAGCTTTATTTTTAATTGTTTTACATTTCCTAATGGCGCAAAATTTAATTTGCCCATGTTTGCTTATATTTTCTGACCAAACTTTAAGCTAATTTGCTGTGGGTTGACTGAGGATTGTGTATAGAGATGTGCCCAAAATAAACTTGACAAGAAGTGAAGATTAAAGTTGGACATTGTGACCTGTATACCAAATTCAGGACCTTAAATCTGGTTTCACTATAGCTGATGTTGTATTATTGTGAGGTAAGTGTTTGTGCTATTTTGGGATTGACTCCAGGTCTTTCTCTTTCAGACTGTTGTCCGTGGGAGCATTGTCGGACATGGGGAATACATCGCGGCAGCGCTATCGCAGCTGAGCCACCTCTCGGTCACAAGCTCGAACGCACTGCGGAAGAGCAGTCCCTCAGAAAGGGAGACGGCGCCCTCCTTGGGCCGGCTCGGGAAAGTGCATGGGGATGGGGACCGCAGGCTTGACGCCGTCGCCCATGACAGCAGAGACAGGGCCAGAACACACAACGCGGGCAGTGAGATCCAGAGCCGCACCCCCTGGCCTGATAAGGCTGCGCCCCAGCCCCACTCTAGCCACGAGGCGAGCGCCCCCACATTGTCGAACGGGCCCACTCCCCATGCAGCTACTGTGGGGCCGCCCCGCCCAGGGACACTTGTCCATCAGGAGGAGGTGGTCCCCACAGACAGGCCTGAACAGAATCTGGATGTGGCCTACCAGTCGGTCTCTGGCTCTTGCTTCGCCCCCCCCGGATACACTCAAACAGCAGCCGCAGGTGGACGTCAGAGCCCACACACCAGAGGCTCGAATCAATGACCCACCCCTGCCCTCCCAAAACATCTCCAGCAGACTCAGTTCATCTTACAATCTGAAGGTGACCCTCTCTCTACACTTTACCCATGGAGAAATGCACAATAATTATTTCTGTCAGGACAACTCCTATTGAATATATGAATGAATGTACAATTATTTTGGTTTGGCGCTGAATGGGTCTGCTCTATGTACTTCTAGTGCATGCATCAGCGTGCACTACCTAGCAAACAGGGAGGACGACACATCTCTCCTACCAAACAGGAGGTACACAAAACCCCCAGTACATAGAAGCAGATCCAAACAACAGGTGGAAGCGGGGGTGGTGGAGGGTGAGCCTCTCGTTTTAAAAAAGGGCCGCTCCATTAGTGATGTGTGCATGTGATTGGTTGAGGATGAGAACATGCGTTTGCTGAGGCTGACCATTGGTCAGCTGCAGCAAGAGTTTCCTGACGGCACATTGCTTCTCGCACTTTATGCGTGACGCATCATTTTTATTTAAATATTTGGTGACAAGAATAGGCTATTCAGCCCTTCTAGGCTTATAATTTTTAATAGGTTGTAGTGTCTAGCTCGCATCGGTAATATTTGCAGCAAGAGCCTTAATCTAACTACCGTAACAAGGCTCATGTGGGAAACCACGGTTGAACATTAACATAATAAATACAAAGCAGTAAATCGTTTTTCCAGAAAGTGTCATGGGTTAAAATTGTGCACACTGCAAATGCACATGAATGTGTAATTCAGTGAAGAACACACATCATGCAGTTTACTCAGAACCAGTCTCTGCTCAGCTGGTTTAAAGACAGCCTCACTGTGATATGACCACTGAGCAGCTTGGCATTTATAATTTACAGCACTTTAAAAAAGCTGATAGCTCATACCTTAAATACTGAGTGTACTGCTGTGTAATAAAATATGATATGCAAGTAAATATTGAGATGGTATGCTTTGGCAGCCAAGGAAACATCAATATGGGGCCATGCATATGAATACAAATGGCTTCCCAAGGGCAGTAACCTCTGGGCAGGTGTTGGAATGGATTTGGGGTTAAATATAGGTGAACTGAAGGAATTTAGTTTAATTGTGAAAAAAAGAAAAAATTCTGGATTTCACTTGAGGTGTTCATGTTGAATGGCACCTACAGCTGAAATATGGATCACAGCTAATGTGAGTATTAAATAAAGGAAATCCATTTCTAAATGCAAGTATTAAATAAAGGGAATGTATTTCAGAATCAGTAGTAAATAAAGGGAATGTATTTCAGAATCAGAGTAGTAAATAAAGGGAATGTATTTCAGAATCAGAGTAGTAAATAAAGGGAATGTATTTCAGAATCAGAGTAGTAAATAAAGGGAATGTATTTCAGAATCAGAGTAGTAAATAAAGGGAATGTATTTCAGAATCAGAGTAGTAAATAAAGGGAATGTATTTCAGAATCAGAGTGGTAAATAAAGGGAATGTATTTCAGAATCAGAGTAAATAGTAAATAAAGGGAAGGAGTTGTGAAGAGGGCTTCAGCTCTTGAGTCTCCTGTGTTTGATTGCGCAGGCCGCCTCTGTCCAAAGGCATCACTCCTTGAACATTGGCACCGGTGACCCAATCGTGAGAGGCCTCAGGATGTTCCAGGCTGTGCGTGTCCCGGCCAGCTACACCGCAGGACTGTCCCCAGCACATGTACGCGAGGCGGGGCGGCCCCAAGCCCGCCCTCCCCAGGCAGAGCGGCCCGGCCCTGCCCCGCCCCACCCCCGCGGGCTCCCCATCCTCCGGCCCCCCGGGCACCTGCTCTCCCTCTTTCCTGCGCCCCCTCCGCGCCTCTACGGAACCCGCCCCTGACCCCCCCGAGGTCACCCACGAGCAATTCCGGGCGGCTCTGGAGCTGGTGGTGGACAAGGGGGACCCCCGCTACTACCCCTCGAGAACTTTGTGAAGATCGGGGAGGGCTCGACGGGCGTGGTCTGCATCGCCCGCGAGAAACACGGCGGCCGACAGGTGGCCGTGAAGATGATGGACCTGTGCGGGCAGCAACGGCGGGAGCTGCTCTTCAACGAGGCAGGAGCTCTTTTTAACTGATTAGCGAGCCGCTATGCCGTTCCCCTTTTCACCATGGGAAAGAACAATGCTTTCTGCTGACCCGACATCCTGTGTTCTGTATTAACGCAGGTGGTGATAATGAGGGACTATCGGCACAAGAACGTGGTGGAGATGTATAAGAGTGCCCTAGTGGATGAAGAGCTGTGGGTAATCATGGAATACCTCCAGGGTGGCGCTCTAACCGACATTGTATCCGAAACCAGGTAAGGACAGAGAGGCATCCAGCACCTCATCACTTGAAGTGTTGTAAGTCCAGGAAAAGAAGTATAACAGGTGGAACTTGGTCATCAATCCATATTTCAGCATTAATACTAACAAAACACTTGACAAAACACACACAAAAAAATGTGTGGTTACTTCAGAATGCCAGTGTCAACATGGTCATTCTTGCCTCAGCCTTCCTTGTTGTAGTAATTCTATAAGACCACTAGAGGGAAATATGTGGCTTATCCAAGGATTGAACCTGACTGCAAGAGAGATTGTAACAATATTTATTCATCTCTCCTTATGGAGAATATCCACTGTAAAACACTAGATTATTCGATTAGATTATTAGATTTTTTAAAAAGGAGAAAAACAAAAGATCCTGTTTATGGTATTAAATTAATATTCAATGTCCATATTATTTAAGTTTATGTTTATTATATTATATTTAAGTTTATGTTTATTATTTATTTATGTAATAGAATGTATAATGTAACAAATTCAAGAATAGCAAAGAATTTACTGCGACAGGGGAGGATGTTGTAGAACTCAACTCCTCCCATTAAATATATTTCTAAAATGCCAGCTGAATTCAATTAATCTGAAAAAGGTGCAAAGTGCAAGCCAGGGGAGAAACTTCAACAGACTCAGAGGTGCCAGCCATTATATTTTTGCTAAATATGCAATTTATCTGAGCTAAAATGTTTCAGGCATATATGCATTATGCTATATATGCTATATGGACATTTTAATATCCAAAATGGTAGTTTATGCATTGCTCTAAGGTGCATGAGCACTTTCGGCTATGACAGATGTGATCATAACATAGAATAATGTTTGCCAGGCTTAAATTATTTATTTAAAGAATGTATATGGAAAATAGCCATGGGAAAGGAATACATTATGAATGTACTGGGGCATTGTGAGGTGGAATGTTGCCTCATAAATGAAGAGCTATTCCAGAGAGAACTGGTAGGCAAAATAATTAAAACTGTATGGCAGAATAGTTGAAAAATAAATAGCATATTCTAATAATGTGTAATATTACCTGGCTTTCATGTAAATATAAAGATATTTTGTATTGTTTAAAAGAGTGGTGCATGCAAGCTGCACTTTTAGGACTGGAACATACTGTATGATCCTTTTAAATACAGAGTTGTTAATGTTAGTGTGTTTAATATATTAAACCACACAGCATTATAGGTAACATTGAGGTGGAATACTGACTTGTAAATACAAAACATTTAATATGTTTAGTTGTATGTTACATTACAATAGTGAGTTGTTTTAAGATGAAATGCTGTCTTATAAATACAAACATGTTTGATATTATGCTTTCTTAAGTAATTGGTGTTTTCTAACTATGAGTTGTTTTAAGATGGAATGCAGTCTTATAAACACAAACATGTTTGATATTATGCTTCAATAGGTAATTGGTGTTTTCTAACTTTGGGCAGTTTTAAGATGGAATGCTGTCTTCCTCTCTGGTAGTTGATGACTCCCAGGCCAGTAGGTATGTGTTCAGAGCAAGGGGCCAAGACTGAGCTTTCGTTTTGAAGCTCACTTCCTGGTTGGGCTGGGAGCGGCAATTGTGCCGTTGCTCACTAGCGCCACTGCGATTGGCTCCAGTATAGGTCTTTCACCATGTAAGTCAATGGCAGCAATGTGGTCAAAATACTCAGTCAATAAATTTTTCCCACAATAAAATGTAATTGCAATAGGTGCCTTTCCTTCATTTAATGCCTCTGCATGTGCTGATTTTTAAAAATATTGTGTCATTTGGACAGAATATTAACATTTGTTCAGGACCAATCAGAAGGACAGGTTGAGTCCTCTTTGGCTCCACGGAGCAGGCGCACTTTGTACAAACGGGCGCAGTTTGTACAGACATCCAGAGCTTCAATTCCGTTTTTACGAGGCCGTGGAAAGGCAATGGGTGACGTCACAGTGGCTTTGTCCATATTTTTATACAGTCTATGGTTCAGAGTGAGGCTTACCGTATGTGGGTTGTCATTCACCAGGCTGAACGAGGAGCAGATTGCAACGGTGTGTGAGGCCGTGCTGCAAGCTCTGGCCTTCCTCCACACCCAAGGCGTCATCCACAGGGACATCAAGAGTGACTCCATACTGTTCTCCCTGGACGGGGGGGTGAGCCTGCCATCTCCCAGCATGCCCCTGTGCTTTCCGCATACATGTGCTTTTTGCATACCTTTGTGTATATTAATTTACGAGCATGTTTGTGCGGAGCGTGCGCGCATGTGTATCGTGTGTGTACCTCTATACGTGTGTATGTACGTGTAAGTGGTTGTATGTGTTTCTGTCACATGCGCATGTGGGTGTATATTGTTCCAGTGTGAATGGGAGAGTGCGTACGCATATGCATGTTTTCTTACGTGTCTCCAAGCGAAAGGATCAAACTTGGGCTTTGCTTTGCTGCAATGTGTAGTATCAGATACAGAAACCACATAGACTGCAGTAGTAATCCTGCCTCTCACTGCCTCTGTGCAGATCAAACTCTCAGACTTTGGGTTCTGCGCCCAAATCAGCAAAGACATCCCCAAGAGGAAGTCCATGGTGGGTACCCCGTACTGGATGGCCCCAGAAGTCATCTCCAAAATACCTTATGGCCCTGAGGTAAGACGCGAGCTCCCCCCGCCTGTTTCAGCTATGCGTGCGCAGCCTCGTTTTTATATAATAATAATAATAATAATAATAATACCTTGCATTTATATAGCGCCTTTCTCGATACTCAAAGTGATGAGGGGGGAAACTCGCCTCTACCACCACCAATGTGTAGCACCCACCTGGGTGATGCAGCGGCAGCCATTTTGCGCCAGAATGCTCACCACACATCAGCTGGAGAGGGAGAGAATGATTATTAGCCAATTAAACTGGGGGATGATTAGGTGGCAGATTGAAAGAGCCAGGTTGGGAATTTAGCCAGGACACTGGGGAAACCCCTACTCTTCGCAATAAGTGTCATGGATCTTTAATGACCACAGTGAGTCAGGACCTCGGTTTAACGTCTCATCCGAAAGACGGCATCTCCTACAGCATCCCCATCACTGCACTGGGGCATTGAGATTTATTTGACCAGAGGGAAGATTGCTCCCTGCTGGTCTACCAACACCACTTCCAGCAGCAACTTAGGTCTCCCATCCAAGTACTAACCAAGCCACACCTGCTTAGCTTTCAGCAATTCAGCAGGAGAAGATTGCATGGTGGTATGGCTTTAAGGCCAACGCAGCATCTCGCTCTAGAACGTGCGCATGCCTTCCTATTTCTATGGCTTCTCACACCAACGTCATCTTTTAGTCCTGTATGTAAGCCAGTTTGAACCTGTTTAACCATAGCGATTTTGGAGTGGGGGTTGGGGATGTGGTGGTATCTGGTGTAATCTATTTTTCAAGGGGGGTCAAAGGTCAGGGATTTCCCAAAGTGGCTCTCTCCCGACCTCTCTTACAACACTTTTCCATAAGGTTCCCCACACGGCCACATCGAGAGTTAAGTCTAAATATAGTTGTATCATAAAGAAATAATGGCAGATGCGCTTCAGCCCAGCTAATAAAAGAGGACCAAATAGGTGCTTCATATCTAGGACAGTCCAAGATGCATACAGAGGGAATCTTACCCGGGTGACTTTACAGGGACTAACCTGATAATAAGGAGAGCTGGAGCACTCCTTATGACTCCTGGAGCTCATAAGCACAAGACCTGACTCAAATGTCAGTCAGTCTGGTCTTGTGTTTCTTAGCTTTGAGTGCTCCAGTTCTCCTTACTTCAGGTAAGTGTCCCGTAAAATTATCACATCAAAGGATCATTCTTGTACATACACTTATATTCGTATGTTATATTTCGCCTACATATTGTATATTATTATATGTACAGTTGAAGTCGAAAGTTTACATACACCTTAGCCAAATCCATTTAAAACTTAATTCTAGTAAACATTCCCTGTCTTAGGTCAGATAGGATCACAACTTCATTTTAAGAATGTGAAATGTCAAGAATAATAGTAGAGAGAATGATTTATTTCAGCTTTTAATTTCTTTCATCACATTCCCAGTGGGTCAGAAGTTTACATACACTCTGTTAGTATTTGGTAGCATTGCCTTTAAATTGTTTAACTTGGGTCAACATTTTCGGGTAGCCTTCCACAAGCTTCTCACAATAAGTTGCTGGAATTTTGGCCCATTCCTCCTGACAGAACTGGTGTAACTGAGTCAGGTTTGTAGGCCTTGCACACGCCTTTTCAGTTCTGCCCACAAATTTTCGATTGGATTGAGGTCAGGACTTTGTGATGGCCACTCCCAATACCTTGACTTTGTTGTCCTTAAGCCATTTTGCCACAACTTTGGAAGTATGCTTTGGGTCATTGTCCATTTGGAAGAGCCATTTGCGACCAAGCTTTAACTTCCTGGCTGATGTCTTGAGATGTTGCTTCAATATATCCACATAATTGTCCTTCCTCATGATGCCATCTATTTTATGAAGTGCACCAGTCCCTCCTGCAGCAAAGCACCCCCACAACATGATGCCTGCCACCCCCGTGCTTCACGGTTGGGACAGTGTTCTTTGGCTTGCAAGCCTCACCCTTTTCCCTCCAAACAACAATGGTCATTATGGCCAAACAGTTAGATTTTTGTTTTATCAGACCAGAGGACATTCTCTCCAAAAGTAAGATCTTTGTCCCCATGTGCAGTTGCAAACTGTAGTCTGGCTTTTTTTATGGCGGTTTTGGAGTAGTGGCTTCTTCCTTGCTGAGCAGCCTTTCAGGTTATGTCGATATAGGACTGGTTTTACTGTGGATAGATACTTTTGTACTTGTTCCCTCCAGCATCTTCACAAGGTCCTTTGCTGTTGTTCTGGGATTGATTCACACTTTTCGCACCAAAGCACGTTCATCTCTAGAGACAGAACACGTCTCCTTCCTGAGCGGTATGATGGCTGCATGGTCCCATGGTGTTTATACCACTGTTGAGTTTTAATGACTTCAACCTAAGTGTATGTAAACTTACGACTTCAACTGTTATATTATGGAGTGGTGTCATGTTGGTATGGCACGGTATGGCCATATCTAAGCTTCATGGTCAAATTTAAACTTTAATAAGTTTAATAACACCACTTGTTCTCTGCTATTGGTATTTTCTGTGCTGATTAATCCTCATAATCCATACACAGTATCTTACCACAGTAGCTAACCACGGAAAAGCGTTAGCTAAAGTGTCTACAGAATGTACCTACAGAGCACTTCTAATATTCATTAGAGCTGTAGCAGAATCCTGTTTTAGTGCAACCCCTGTAGCAGGAATGACTTTGACACCGTTTCGGTCATAGTCACTGTTGTTGAAGTAAGCATCCTTTTTGTTGATAGCGCGGTCCACAGTAAAAAATCCTTTTCACAATTTTCACACGTCTTTTAGAGTTTTAAGTGATGCCACTTTGCTGAGGTTTTACTGAAATGACACTGCAGTCACCTTTCACGCTTTCCAGCAGCCGCTGGAGAGCTTGCGGACAAGGGAGACGGAGATCATACCTTTACGTGACAGTCATCCTCAGCCTGTTTTTTTTTTTTTTTGAGCAAATTTTTTTACCATGGTTCTTCTCCCAGTCTGGAACATCCATTTGCATTCATACGCTGGACTCGTCGCTGCTGCCTCCTTCATAAATTTGCAGCTCACGCAGGCAGAATGCAGAGGCCTGATTGACTCGAGGGGGTATCATTAGTATGTGATAAGACTCTCAATATTCCTCCCTAGGCCAGTTACTGTACGTGTCGCTGTGCAGAGCCGCCAGCCACAGTCAGCACTGGGATGGGTCTGGTATCAGAGAATGAGCCACCCAGCAGTGCCCCCGGAGCTTGATTTGATTTTCACTGGACGGCTTGTAAAGATGACTCATTACAAGCTGATTGATACTTAATTTTAAGCTGATTTTAATTAATTGCGACTAATAGTTCTGCCTATGTACACTATCTCTTGAAATGATTCGGCTGCATAGGAGGAAAATGGTTTTAAATTAAAAACCAATCTGTCGTCATAATTATCTCAGTGCCTTTACTGTAATCAACACTAACTGCACACAGATAACATGGCTACTTTCAAAATATCTTGACACAAATGATTCAGCTACTGATGGATAGCGCTTAGTGGAATTGTGCTGTCTGCTGGGTTATTATCAGTAGAAATGTAACACACATGCCGCAGCTGCTTGTAACTTACCGGTCAAATACGCACTGCAGATGTCTCAACACAGATTCTGGGCATTTCTTTTTTTTGTTTTTTTGTTTTTGTCTTCTTCACATGTCTAAGCTGTACAATTAACTAAACGCTTCACAAGTATTAACATTTTTTGACATAATAGAAGTGTCTTGGATGTCAAAAACACGTTGCAGTGAAAATATTTATTTTATTTTTATTGAATGTCCCTTGCAGTGTATGGTTCATCGTAGCAGAATACAGTATATGCTTCTTGAGACCAGATACTTATGTCCTCTACAGAGCACAAAAATACATTTCTGGGTCTTAGGACATTGCGTTCCTTTGTTTGATTTCCAAACCAAAGATGAAAGCATTTTGAAGATTTGCATTTTAGAATTTGACGTTTATTTTGTGCATATTTAAATGTAGCTGACGTTGATGGTTATGTTTTTGAAAAACGGGAAGGAAACCTGTTGTGAATGTGGGGCATTCTGAAGCAGTTTGGGTGTGGCGCCTGGTGACTAGCCAGCTAGCGTAACACTGTGTGCACTGTGCCGTTTGCAAGGTGGATGTGTGGTCTATGGGCATCATGGTGGTGGAGATGGTGGATGGAGAACCTCCGTACTTCGATGAGACGCCGCTGGTGGCTATGAAGAAGCTGAGGGACGAGCCCCCGCCCACTGTCCGGAACTCGCACAAGGTGAGACACACACATGTGTAGGTACACACTGCAAGAAATGTCTGTCTTAACAAGTGTTGTAGTCATGTAATGAGACTTAGAATCTTATTTCTTTCTCAAAAGTGGATATTAGCTTGTTTTAAGTTACTTTTTGCTTGACGAGTGAAATTATCTTACCCCACTGGCAAATCTTGAAATGAGTAAAACTATCTCACCCGACTGGCAGATAGTTTGTCTTAGTTAGCAAAAAAGTAACAGAAATAAGATTCTAAAGTCTAAATATTAGATTAAAATGTTTTTAAAATACTTTTTTTCAAACCTGTAGAAAGTTGGCTTGGTTAAAAGTTGGGCATATTATACTGCATTACAGCATTAAAAAGATCACAGCACAGCTACCTCATAATTCTAATTTGACACATAATAACTGTCAGGGTTTGAGGAGAACGCCACAAAAAATAAACTCCACAAAAATTGTTAGTTACATCATGTATTGAGCACTCATCAAGTAAATCTCTAGATTTTGCACATTCATAAATGTTGGAGAAACACTTGATGTTGGCCATGACCAGCCAAACATTATCCCTGTGTTATGCCTTCTTATAGCACAACACAGAATGGGAATAACTGGGAATAATCAGCCTATGACCTCTCCTTGTCTCGTTTGTTTGTTTGTGCGCCCAAGATCTCCCCGATGCTGATGGACTTCTTGGGGCGCATGCTGACACGGGACCCCCTGGAGAGGGCGAGCGCAGCCGAGCTGCTGGAGCACCCCTTCCTCCTACAGGCAGGGCCGGCCCAGTGCCTAGTGCCCCTGGTGGAGATGCACCGCAAGCGCATGTCCAGATGCTGACCCCAGGGAACCCCACATTTTGCTCGCGCCACACATCCACCCCAAACTTCAACACGCGCCCCCTAATTCAGCATTGGAAGGGTGACAAAAGCTCCATTAAGACACCGTTGAAGGCAAATGACGCACAGTTGTTCATATTCATCTTTGACAGTATAAGGAGAACCTGCCAGAGCAGGTGTTGAAAGTGGGCGGAGCCTGGAAGTCATCTAGATCTCACAGACTTTCATTTTAAAAAGTGTCATTTAAAAAGGTGCAGTATTGACTTCTGGAGTCTAACTTGAGAGAAAGCTAGCTGGCCACAGAATGAAACAATCGAAACAATGAAATGAACAGGTTTTGTTACGAGACATTTTGAGCAAGATGGCACCCATCTGCCGGAAGCCGTTTGAAATGGACAATGCTGACTGCGCAGTCCTAACAGTTTTGCACCCAAATGTTGTCAACATCAGCTTTTCTTTACACGGATTACGTTTGTTTTTTATATGCACTGTACACGATTTTAGGATTTGTATGAAGGCTTGTCTGAAGGTTGTATAAAACATTTTTTAAGACATTTAATATGTGTCCGTGTAAAAACATTAAATCTCATCCTTACTGAGAAAAACTGTCTATACCTCTCTAAATGTCTATGTCCAGTCGCTGTCAGAGCTCTCCGCTCTGAACAATTTAAACACCTTTTTTATCTGTTTGTATTTTCTGGCTTGTCAAACCAAGTAAAGGCAAGCACAGCGCAGTTCAAGTTTTGCAAATACCAAAGAAACTTTCATATAACAGACAACAGACAGAAGTATGATAACAATGTACCAATTAGTAAACCACAATACATGTTAATGGCCAACTACACTTCCATTATTACAAGGCTTTAGTCATTACGTTACAGTATCATACAATTTCCTGTTCAGCTGTTGTTTATCACACAAAAAAAAAATATATTTTACATTGCGGATTTATGAGGACAGGTTTACTCCTACTGGGTTAACGATAAGGCGGGAACGCTAAGGCAATGCATTGGGCTAGAAGTTGGCATCGGAAATGCTCATATCTTGCTGCACTTAGGCTGCCCATGTTTGCTTGGAGGAGACCGTGTGGTGAGTGTAAGAGAGATGTTACAGATTGAGACATCCACTCTTGGCCACAGAGACTTGGGCTGTGTCCGAAGCAGAGCCCTATCTGCTGCGTCCTGTCTCCTGTGTACTGTGTACTGACAGGTGTGTGCTGTTAAATGTGTACTGTTTAGTACGAAAAAAATATATAAATATTTTCCAACCGTACTGTGGAAATGTCGTAAGATGTCCCACCCTTGCGCGGCCATGTCACATGTTATTTTTGTTGTTATTGAAGGAAAACACCAGCAAAGCTGCACCAAAAAGTTTGTTGGCATACTTCTTGAAAAGTATGCTCCCAAATATACTCAGTGAAACGCCAGAAGTACAGTGGGGACGGAAAGTATTCGGGCAGTGACACAATTTTTGTTGTTTTGGCTTCGTACTCCAGAACAATGGATTTGAAATGGAACAGTGACTGGGAGGACTTTCAGATTTAATTTGAGGGTTTTTACATCCATATCGTGTGAACCGTGTAGCAATTGTAGTCCTTTTTATACATAGTCCCCCCCATTTTAGGGGACGAAAAGTAATTGGACAAATTAACATAAACTTAAATAAAGTCATCATATTTAATATTTGGTTGCATGTCTTTTGTATGCCATGACTTCCTGATGTCTGTGACCCAACAACATCAAAACACTGTTCATATCTTATTTTCTGGTATTCTTACAAGCGATACTATAACCTCTCTGCATTTGAATGGATCTCTATGGGAATTGAGGGGGGGGAACTAGATTAAGCTGTAAATTATGCAGGAACAGTATGGATCACATGGTTGGCTAAATGGCTGTAAGTCATCAAGGGTCTGAGGTATCAAACGAGCCTGAAACCATCACTTTGTTGCCAGATATGCAGTAGATATGGATGGATCACTTTGAGGGTTGTTTCTCCTGGCTGATTTTCCTTAGATTGAATTCTATGGAAAAATAAGTCAGGAGAAGATCTAGACCCCCCCCCCCCCCCCCAATTCCCATAGAGATCCATTCAAATGCAGAGGTTATAGTATCACTTGTAGGAGTACCTGTAAATAAGATATCAAGAGTATTTTGATGTTGTTGCTCACAGACATCCGGAAGTCATGGCATGCAAAGGATATGCAACCAAATATTATGTATGATGACTATATTGAAGTTTGTCAATTTGTCCAATGACTTTTCATCCCCTAAAATGGGGGGGACTATGTATAAAAAGGGCTACAGTTGCTACAAGGTTCACCCGATATCAATGTAAAAACCCTCAAATTAAAGATGAAAGTCTGCACTTTATCCTCATAGTCACTGTTCCATTTATAATCCAATGTTCTGGAGTATTCGTGTCACTGCCCGAATACTTTCCATCCCCACTGTATATTATAGTGTTTTAAGTACAATACATTGAAGGAAATGTTGCCTATTTAACTACAATCTAGTCCTGTCTACTCAAAAAGCCTACTCAGGAGTATGGAAGGGTGCTGATTTGGACACAGCCCTGGACAGTGTGAGCTGTCACACCAGCGGGTGTGGCTGGCACATTCAATTACAGCCTGGGGTGCGCCCCTCACTGTGAGGTGGCAGCTTCTCTGAGTTGAGAGTCCCTCCCCCCAGGCCAATGGCCCAGCAGTTGCCATCCATGCAGTGGGACAGTCGGTGGGCCGTTGTGGGTTGGGTGCCACCCCTGTGGATCCTTGTACCAAAAAACTTCCCGATTCAATGGTTAACCGAGATATTATTTCTGTTGCCGTGACCACCTGTTTTACAATCAGACCCACCCCACGTCGATTTGTGTGTGTCATTAAGGGGATTCAGAAAAGTAAAACATGATGCTCCTTTTGCTCTAAGGCTAGTGGGATATTACTGCTATTTTCTGAATCAGTGTGAAAATCAATGTGCTTCTGGTTTGAAATGGTGTGCTTTCTCATTTTTAATTGTTTTGAGATACCTGCACAGTGTATTTGTTTTTTTTTGGCGAGCCACTATGACACTTTTTCTCATTTAGAACTAAGATTGCTATGCAACAGCCTCAACAAAATAGAAGCTGTGCATTGTATATATGTCCTGAACATTTTTTAATGAGTTTTCAACTCTCTCTTTAAAGAAATTTTACAAATGTTCTTTCATTTTCCAGATCAACCCAGTCTTCCTTGTGTTGCCTCCCAGAGGTGCAAGACAGACAGGGCTAGTGATGTATCTGGGTCTGGAGATGAACAGAGAGCTACTCCAGGAGAGTGATTCCTTTGATCTCTTGAAATTTGATTCAATGTTGAAGCCTCCTCAGGGCTCAAATTACACGTTGGCCATACGGCCATTGCTCTTGATGTCCGGCATTTTGGCCTTAATGTGCCTTATAACCTATATGTCTGTGGTGCCCTCTGGAAGAGAAAAAAATTTGCACTTCCACTACAGGTCAACGTGGAGATTGTGTTTTCACGCAATATTTCCATCACCCAGATGGCAGCCTTGCTATCTCGGTGTCAGGTTTGTCTCCCAGTGCTAGTATTCAGGACAACCGCAGGATTTTTGTGTATTGCTACATCGGCCTAACATGAGAGCGTCCATTAATTAAATCCTTGAGGTAATCTTGTTGTGAAATGTTTTCAAACATTTTTATTTAGCTAGCCACAGTTATATTTAATAATGTTGATAAAAAACTTTACTCACAGAACCCATGTGAAAAAAATTGTATACTTGGGCATACAAGTGAAGTATGATTATATAAACTTTAATTATGCTTCAAGTATGCTTAAATACACCATAGTATAGTATTTTTTTCACATTGGAAGGCTTAGCACTTTGATTAATTATCTCTCAGTGATTAATTTAGCTATTAATAAACCTTAGCCAACTGGCTAACTACTAAGTTAACGGTAGTGCAGAGTTAGATAAATAGTTTCAGCATAAATCAAGAACCCGAGCAATTACCAGTACCTGCCATATTCTTTGATATAAATAAACTCTTGGTTTAAATAAACAATCTGACCACTTACCAGTATCTGCTATATTTATGTTTTATAGTATAAACAAACACTTGGTTTAAATCAACAATCTGCACACCTCCCAGTGCCTGACATAGTTTTGTTTTATGGTATAAATAAACACTCTTCATTTAATTCAACAATCTGAGCACTTACCAGTAGCTGTCATATTTTTTTCCCCCTTGTATAAATAAAGAGGTTTGGTGTAAGCAATTTTACAATTATACAATCCTTTTGATTGTATGAATGAGAAAAGTGCTTTTACAATGTGCATTTTGGCCTTAATCCCCTCAAGTCAAATTAGATTTTGAGTTCAGGCCAATGGGTCAGGCCGATCATACAGTGACATCGGAACAGGTGGATCACGGGTGCCCAGTTGCAGGTGCTTGATCAACCCAAGGTTCAGTGACCTCATATGACCTCAAGTTTTCCAAATCTTCTTGTGAAATGTTTTCAAACATTTTTATTTAGCTAGCCACAGTTATATTTAATAATGTTGATAAAAAACTTTACTCACAGAACCCATGTGAAGAAATAGTATACTTGGGCATACAAGTGAAGTATGATTATATAAACTTTAATTAGGCTTCAAGTATGCTTGTGAGCTCATATGACAGTGAGGCTGTGAACTGGTCCTTCCTTTGGTGACACAACACCCAATAATCCATCGCTTCATAGAACTGAGTCCTCTAGGGCGACAGTCATGTGAGGAAATCCTTTATTGCTTGTGCATCTTAACCCTTATGGAAATATAATATACTGCAGCATATTTTAAAGATATCTCTCTTATTCTGCAGTATATTCTTTTTCCATAAGGGAATTGACAGGTTAAATAAACAGGTTAGATGTCCTCATCAGCTCTGTCCAATTACATCTCTTGGTTTATGACGTGATAGGATGCTTCTACAAAATTCAATCAAGCAGCTAAGAAGGACCAATTAAGCAGATTGACCCCAAAACACATTCAATCATTAAGGCTCTGATCTGAAGTGATTGCATTGACAGACAGACTTTATATATATTTAACAGGTTATATGACCTCATCACCTGTGTCTAATCATATCTCTGATAATTGAGGTGATAGAATGTACCAGTTAAAGTCAAATAGCCATGATGGATGAATTTGTTGGATTAATCAATATCCAAAATCCATATGCCTTTAAAAATCAGACAAACATATGCTGATACATTTCAGTTGATCCTAGGTCTTTGTCCCTGCGTTTAAGGTATTAGCATTTTTGTCACCTCTCATCTTAAGCTGAAGATGCTGTGAGCTAGCATGTCAATTAGCTTCCAGAGCAGTGGCATTTGCCTCGGGTGGAAGGGGCATGTGGCAGACGGTGTCTTTCTGAGAGGACACATGCTCTGCAAGTTAACTGTTTTAAAAATACCATGTAACTTATGGTGATACCTTATCACAGAGTTAAGGCTCTGTTGTATTTTAGCTGCACAGAGCTATGGCAACCCTCAGATGTGAGTAAGTGAGACATTGCTGGAAACGTAAGTACTTTGCAGTCACTAGCTTGTGTTATCAGCACTCAGAGAAGCCCTTAAGGATTGGCAGTGAGTTATGTGTGAGTTGTTATCATTACGTGTAGCTAAATTAAGAAAGCATGCACCAGCTGTGTTAATGCTGTGAGCACACAATATAGAGCCTATTAGGCCATTGTGGACCGATGGTGTCACAAAAAAATATATTTTCAGTGGAGCTCTGAACAAAAAAATCTTCTCTGCAGTAATTTTGGCCTTAAAGAGCCTTAATGTAAAGTTGAGGTCAAATGACAACAAAATCTGCATGCAGAGAAAAAACTAATATTAATTAAATCCTTGCTGGGAAATCCCTCCTCTTAATCAGTGAAAAAGAACAAAAATACTAAAATGTATATAGTTCAATAATATAAAGCCAATGTTGTACTGTAGTTGCAGGAATGTTTAGGTTTAAATAAGCTAAGTAAAAGATTGTGTATTTATTTATTCCATTGTTCCAAATTACCGATGAAACATGCCCTATAAGCATAAAAGTCTTCATAACTCAATGTGTGTGTACTTATTTGTGTGACCTATTTCAGCTCCATTACAGAAAAGCAGTTAAGAATTAGAGTAAGAGTTACTCTGTGTGTGGGGATATTTAAAGATCAGAGCTGAGCATGGGTGAGCGCTCCAGCACTGTGACAGGGCTGACAGGCAGGCGTCAGTGTCATCTGGATGAGGGACCCGTGATAAAGGACTAGAGCCAGATAAAAATGCCCTCTGTCTAACTTAACTTGTGGTCAATCCAGCCTAACACTGTGTTATAGCTTGTGCTCTGTGCTCTGTGCTCCATTCTCCTATCTGTAATCTGGACATAAGTTGGAATCAGATTTGGTATATGGTATATTTGGTTCAACTATAGGATAGGAGTGTATTTCAAATACAAATATCCAGAATTTTGCACATGTCCAAGAATTAAATTATAAATAAATCTCAAGTATAGGTCAGTGACTGTCTTAGCAGAGGTGTATGGAATGTTTGGTGGGTGAGAGTGGTGGGAGTGGGCGGGGGTGAGGAAGCTGAGCAGGTCTGAGGAGATAAGGCGAGGTGCCTGTTTTCCTAAAATGGATATTGACAAGTAAAGGTCCCTGTACTGACCCCTCTTCCTTGATGTAAGACCAAAATGGTTTACTTTTTCCCCCATGCCACCAGCTACCACCATATATGGCAGTTACCCTGCCTATATAAGCGTTACATGGTGCTTGGAGTTCTTGCAGTAAACCCCTCATTCAGCAAAAGCCTCTGCTCTCTCCCTTTGATTGTTTTGCTCACACTCTGAAGATGGGTGATGCTGCTATGGCAGAGTTTGGAAAAGCAGCTCCGTACCTGAGGAAGTCTGACAAGGAGCGCCTGGAGGCCCAGACTAGGCCCTTTGACATAAAGATTGAGTGCTTTGTAGTCGACGATAAAGTGGAATACATCAAGGGCCAGATCACCAGCAAAGATGGGGAAAAGGTGACTGTGAACACGGAGGATGGGAGAACCGTAACCGCCAAGGAGGCAGATGTGCACCCTCAGAACCCGCCGAAATTCGACAAAATTGAAGACATGGCCATGTTCACCTTCCTCCATGAGCCAGCTGTGCTGTTTAACCTCAAAGAGCGTTATGCAGCTTGGATGATCTACACCTACTCTGGCCTTTTCTGCGTGACGGTGAATCCCTACAAGTGGTTACCCGTCTATGATGCAGAGGTGGTGGCAGCTTACAGGGGAAAGAAGCGGTCGGAGGCACCACCTCACATCTTCTCCATTTCTGATAATGCCTATCAGTACATGCTAACTGACCGGGAGAACCAGTCCATCCTCATCACCGGAGAATCCGGGGCAGGGAAGACTGTGAACACCAAGAGAGTCATTCAGTATTTTGCCAGCATTGCCGCTGCAGGAGGAGGAAAGAAGGATACCAGCAAGGGAACACTGGAGGATCAAATTATCCAGGCAAACCCTGCGCTGGAGGCTTTCGGCAATGCCAAGACCTTGAGGAATGACAACTCCTCACGTTTCGGGAAATTTATTCGCATTCATTTCGGAGTAAGTGGCAAGCTCTCGTCTGCTGACATAGAAACCTACCTACTTGAGAAATCTCGTGTCACCTTTCAGCTAAAAGCTGAGAGGAACTATCACATATTCTACCAGATCATGTCCAACAAAAAGCCAGAATTGCTGGACATGATGTTGATCACTAACAACCCGTACGATTATGCTTATGTCTCCCAAGGAGAGGTGACGGTCGCATCAATCGATGACTCAGAGGAACTTATTTCCACAGACAGTGCCTTTGATGTGCTGGGCTTCACGGCCGAGGAGAAAATGGGCGTCTATAAGCTGACGGGTGCCATCATGCATTATGGAAATATGAAATTCAAGCAGAAGCAGCGTGAGGAGCAGGCAGAGCCTGATGGTACAGAGTCTGCTGACAAGTCAGCCTTCCTGATGGGGCTGAACTCTGCTGACCTTCTCAAGGGACTCTGCCATCCAAGGGTTAAAGTTGGAAATGAGTATGTCACCAAAGGCCAAAATGTGGATCAAGTCTATTATTCTATGGGTGCTCTGGCTAAGTCAGTGTATGAGAAAATGTTCAACTGGATGGTTGTAAGGATCAACCACTCCCTTGAAACCAAGCAGCAGCGTCAGCATTTCATAGGGGTGCTGGACATTGCAGGCTTTGAGATCTTTGACTTCAACACCTTTGAGCAGTTGTGCATTAACTTCACAAATGAGAGACTGCAACAGTTTTTCAACCATCACATGTTTGTGCTGGAGCAAGAGGAGTACAAAAAAGAAGGAATTGACTGGGAGTTCATTGACTTTGGCATGGACTTGCAGGCCTGTATCGATCTCATTGAAAAGCCCCTTGGGATCATGTCTATTCTGGAGGAAGAGTGCATGTTCCCAAAGGCTAGTGACCAGACCTTTAAGTCTAAGCTATATGACAACCACTTAGGTAAGTCAAGTATGTTCCAGAAGGCGCGTGTAGTCAAGGGAAGGCCAGAGTCGCACTTCGCCCTTATGCATTATGCTGGCACTGTTGACTACAACATCTCAGGCTGGCTGGTGAAGAACAAAGACCCGCTTAATGAAACTGTGGCGGGGCTTTACCAGAAATCCTCCCTCAAGCTGCTTAGTACCCTGTTCTCCAATTATGCCGGGACTGATGCTGAAAAATCTGGTAAAGGAGCCAAAAAGAAAGGGTCCTCTTTCCAAACGGTATCTGCTCTACACAGAGAAAACCTCAACAAGCTGATGAATAACTTGAAGACCACTCACCCTCACTTTGTGCGGTGTTTGATCCCCAATGAAAGCAAGACACCAGGAGCTATGGATAACTGCCTTGTGATGCACCAGCTTCGCTGCAATGGTGTACTGGAAGGCATAAGGATCTGTAGAAAGGGCTTTCCAAACAGAGTCCTCTATGGTGACTTCAAGCAGAGGTACAGAATCCTGAATGCATCTGCTATTCCAGAGGGCCAGTTTATTGACAGCAAGAAAGGTGCAGAAAAACTACTGGGATCGCTGGACATTGATCACACACAATACCGCTTCGGACATACTAAAGTCTTCTTTAAAGCTGGTCTTCTGGGCACACTGGAGGAGATGAGGGATGACCAGCTTGCACGCATCATTACAAGAATCCAGGCTAATGGCCGTGCACTACTTATGAGAGCAGAGTTTCAGAAGCTTATGGAGCGCAGGGATGCATTGATGGTTATCCAGTGGAACCTTCGATCATTCCTTGGTGTGAAGAACTGGCCCTGGATGAAAATGTACTTCAAGATCAAACCCCTGCTAAAGAGCGCAGAGTCAGAGAAGGAAATGGCAAACATGAAGGAGGAGTTCAACAAGCTGAAGGAGGCTCTGGAAAAATCAGAAGGCAGACGGAAAGAGCTGGAGGAGAAAATGGTGTCCATTCTCCAAGAGAAAAATGACCTTCACCTCCAGCTGCAGTCCGAACAGGACACGCTGACTGATGCAGAGGAGCGCTGTGAACAGCTGATTAAGAGCAAGATCCAGATGGAGGCGAAGGCCAAAGAATTAATGGAACGAATAGAAGATGAGGAGGAGATGAACGCAGATCTCACTGCCAAGAAACGCAAGCTTGAGGATGAGTGCTCTGAGCTGAAGAAAGACATTGATGACCTCGAGCTCACATTAGCTAAGGTTGAGAAAGAGAAGCATGCCATTGAGAACAAAGTCAAAAACCTCACTGAGGAAATGGCCTCACAGGATGAAAACATCATGAAGCTGACAAAGGAGAAGAAAGCTTTGCAGGAAGCTCATCAGCAAACACTTGATGACCTTCAGACTGAAGAGGACAAGGCAAACACACTGACTAAAGCTAAGGCTAAGCTTGAGCAACAGGTGGATGACCTAGAAGGCTCCCTGGAACAAGAGAAAAAAGTTAGGATGGACTTGGAACGTGCAAAGAGAAAGCTTGAGGGGGATGTGAAACTTACCCAAGAGAATGTGATGGATTTGGAGAATGACAAACAGCAACTTGAAGAAAAACTTAAGAAGAAGGACTTCGAAGTCAATCAACTAAATGGAAAGGTGGACGATGAACAGCTGATCAGTGTTCAGTTGCAGAAAAAGCTGAAGGAGAACCAAGCCCGCATTGAGGAGCTGGAGGAAGAGCTAGATGCTGAACGTGCAGCCCGTGCCAAAGTGGAGAAGCAGCGGTCAGACCTATCTCGTGAGTTGGAGGACCTCAGTGAACGGCTGGAGGAAGCTGGAGGTGCAACATCCACCCAAGTGGAGCTCAATAAAAAGAGAGAGACAGAATTCCAGAGGCTGCGCAGGGACTTGGAAGAGTCTACCCTACAAAACGAGGCTATAGCTGCTGCACTTCGGAAGAAACATGCAGACAGTGTGTCAGAGCTGGGGGAACAGATTGACAATCTACAACGAGTCAAGCAGAAACTTGAGAAGGAAAAGAGTGAGTTGAAGTTGGAGCTGGATGACTTAGCCTCCAATATGGAGACCGTTATCAAAGCAAAGGCTAACCTGGAAAAGCTGAGCCGCACTCTGGAGGACCAGATGAACGAGTACAAGACTAAGGCTGATGAGGCTCAGCGGTCCCTCAATGATTTCACCATCCTTAGGGCCAAGCTTCTCACTGAGAACGGGGAGCTCAGCCGCCAGCTTGAGGAAAAGGAGTGCCTGATCTCTCAGCTCACCCGAGGCAAGAGCTTGTACACCCAGCAGCTAGAGGACCTACGCAGGCAGCTCGAGGAAGAGGTTAAAGCAAAGAATGCCCTTGCCCATGCAGTTCAGTCTGCCCGCCATGACTGTGATCTGCTGAGGGAGCAATATGAGGAAGAGCTGGAGGCTAAGGCAGAGCTGCAGAGAGCATTGTCCAAGGCCAATATTGAGGTATCCACATGGAGGGCTAAGTATGAGACTGATGGTATCCAGAGGACAGAGGAGCTGGAAGAGGCTAAGAAAAAACTAGTCCAAAGGCTGCAGGAATCTGAAGAGGCAGTCGAAGCTGTGAATGCCAAATGTTCCTCTCTTGAAAAGACTAAGCATCGGTTGCAGAATGAGATTGAAGACCTAATGCTTGATCTTGAGAGATCGAATGCGGCGTCTGCAGCTCTGGACAAGAAACAAAGGGCATTCGATAAAGTCCTCGCAGAGTGGAAGCAAAAGTATGAGGAATCACAGTGTGAGCTGGAGTCATCCCAAAAGGAAGCCCGATCCCTCAGCACCGAGCTCTTCAAACTGAAGAACGCATACGAGGAAGCCCTAGATCATCTGGAGACCACAAAGAGAGAGAACAAAAACTTGCAGGAGGAGATCTCGGACCTGACTGACCAGCTTGGCGAGGGAGGGAAGAGTGCCCATGAGCTGGAGAAAATTAGGAAGCAGCTGGAGCAGGAGAAGACAGAACTGCAGTCTGCACTGGAGGAGGCAGAGGGCTCCCTGGAGCATGAGGAAAGCAAGATCCTTCGTGCTCAAATGGAATTTAACCAGGTGAAGGCAGACATTGAGCGAAAGCTCTCTGAGAAGGATGAGGAGATGGAACAAGCTAAAAGGAACTACCAGCGTATGATTGAATCCTTGCAAACATCTCTCGAGTCCGAGACCAGGAGCCGTAACGAGGCTCTTAGAGTGAAGAAGAAGATGGAGGGCGACCTTAATGAGATGGAAATCCAGCTAAGCCAAGCTAACAGACAGGCTGCTGATGCCCAGAAGCAGCTCAAGGTTATCCAGTCCTACCTGAAGGACACACAGTTGCAGCTGGACGATGTGTCCCATGGGAGCGAGGACCTGAAAGAGAACATCACCCTTATGGAGCGCAGGAACAACCTGCTGCAAGCGGAGCTGGAAGAGCTGAGAGCCATGCTGGAGCAGACAGACCGGGGAAGGAAACTTGCGGAGCAGGAGCTCACAGATGCCACAGAGAGGATGCAGCTCCTGCACTCCCAGAACACCAGCCTGATCAACCAGAAGAAGAAACATGAGACGGATATTATCCAGCTGCAGAACGAGATGGAGGAGGCTGTTCAGGAGAGCCGCAATGCTGAGGAAAAGGCTAAGAAGGCCATCACTGATGCTGCCATGATGGCGGAGGAGCTGAAGAAGGAACAGGATACCAGCGCCCACCTGGAGCGCATGAAGAAGAACATGGAGCAGACCATCAAGGACCTGCAGCACCGCCTGGATGAGGCTGAGCAGATCGCCATGAAGGGCGGAAAAAAGCAACTGCAGAAGCTGGAGGGCCGGATCCATGAGCTTGAAAATGAGCTGGAAGCGGAACAGAAGCGCGGCACAGAGTCAATCAAGGGGGTACGCAAGTACGAGCGCCGCATAAAGGAGCTCACCTACCAGACCGAGGAGGACCGCAAGAACATGGCCCGTCTCCAGGACCTGGTGGACAAGCTGCAGCTTAAGGTCAAGTCCTACAAAAGGGCGGCCGAGGAGGCCGAGGAGCAGGCTAACGGCAACCTGGCAAAGTTCCGCAAACTGCAGCACGAGCTGGAGGAAGCAGAGGAGCGGGCCGACATTGCAGAGTCTCAGGTGAACAAGCTCCGCGCCAAGACCAGGGATGGCTCCGGCAGAAAATTACACGATGAGTGATGAAATAACCTGATCTTCTCTCCCCCATGTGTGTACTCCTCCATTACACCTTCTGAAAGCATATGCAATTGAAAATATTACACAATCTAGTTCATACATGTAGAATGATAAATAAGGTTACTAGCGCAAAAAAGATTTAGTACTCTCATATACCTCTTTGGTGCTTGTTGAGTTTTGCAGCTACCCTCTCAGATGTCCCTCAGAAGGAAAGTACCATTGCTTTGACATTCTCATTGTAACAGTAAACAAGCATGACCCAGTTTCCTAGCACCCTGGTTTCAGTTGCTTTGTTAACAATTGCAGAAATGATCAGATGTGCTCAGGCCTATTTTTATTTAAAACCTGAGTAACTAACTAAAGGACTTCAAGGCTCAATCTTACTCAGCTACCAAATTGCTTAGATACTAATTACAACTGCTTAGATACTAATCACTGTGAGCAGTGCTGAGGGCTTCTACGAAAATTAAAAAAGGTAGAGTATCTGAAAGACTGAAAAGAAAGAATTGTGACCTCTATTGAAGAGTGAAGGAGTGCTCGCGTGTAGAATATTCATGAATGTTTGGGTTTGTGCAGTACATTCATAAACCTCCTTATACCTTTAAAAATAAGCACAACCTGAAATGTTTATGTCATCATATATATATGATGACATAAACATTTCAGGTTGTGCTTATTTTTAAAGGTATAAGGAGGTTTATGAATGTACTGCACAAACCCAAACATTCATGAATATTCTACACGCGAGCAAATTACTTTGAAATTAAAGGTATATACCTTTGTTTCTGTAATATTCACAATCAGAACATCTCATCATAATGCACTGCACAAACCAAAGTTTGTGTGTATTTTTTACGCAATGGGTACTTAGATATGCATCAGTCTGATATGTTGCATGATGAATCATATTTGTTCCCCTGTGGTGCTGGAAAACAAATTTAATCATGAAACCTTAAGAGAACCTAATGCTTAAGCATTAATTTCAATAATCACTCTGATAATACTCACTCACTGACCTGTATAATGGTAAGATGATTAGTCTCATTTAATATAGAAAATTATAAATTTTTAGCATGCAAATTGTGGTGTTTATCATGAACATGGCAATAAAAACCATTGTATTTCACTAAAATTATGCCTCATCTTTTCAATATTTTTGTCAGACCAATGAATATGCAATTAGGAAGTTATTTTACTCATTGTACTATTTTTTATATTTTTATTTTCTTAAAAAGCCCTCTTTGGTAAGATTATTTCTGTATCCAAATTTGGAACACAAAATAACTGCATACAATTTGTCTGGTGACCTTTTTATTGTATAGTCTTTTAAGCAATATCCTCTAACATAACATACTTTAAGATATCTCTTGATGTTTCCTCATAAAATGTGCAAGAAATGACCTGACATTAACGGTCAGCATCTAAGTCAACCATTAACAAATAAATATGAATATATTTTAAAAAATGATAATGAAAAGATTGACTCCTCTGGTTGATGGGACCCTGCAGTCTGCCAGCTGTACATGATGGTTAGTCCTCTGATAGAACAAGCTTGTCGCTAAACTGGTGGTTTGAGAATTACAAGAAGCAATTGTTGGCAGCAGAAAATTCCGAAGAAGCTTATGCTAATGAGCTAATGAGCAGACAGAGGACACTGTAGCAATGGAATCGGGCAACACATATCCGGTGCTCCATAATTAGTTGAAAAACGTAACATTGAGGATTATACATTGAAAATATTAATTGAATTACTTCTTACTACAGATACACAACAATTATCTAATTTGTAAGTTATTTTGAGTTGTTGCATGGTTCTAATATCATTATAGCAACTGTTTTTGTTAGGATGTTATTATTATGCACAGAGAAAAATACCTACCGTACAACACATTTGGAAAGGGGTACTGAAAAGGTTTGCAAGGTAATTTCCAGAGACAATCTCCCACATAAAGCATATAAAACAGCTAAACAAGCTTGTTGATGTGCCAAGTAAGCCAGCCCTAGTTGAGATTACTCACAGCCAAGTGCGATTTTAGGACAGCAATCCTTGTACAAGTCTCTCTTGAGAGCAGTTATGTATACACTTATATATAAAGTAGGGAAGAAAATGGTGCAGGGAATTTAGATTAATGGCATTGTGAATTGCAATTGTCCAAGCGGGACAAATGCATGAATATTAAATTAGGTATCATGTCCATTGAATTCTTAAGTACAGAGTGAACTTATTCAGTCTCTTTGAAAATGAGAGTTTTACAATAGGGAATGAAATGTTCAGTGTTAGAGCAGTGGAATGACCCCAACTCTAAGCTATCAAACACCACCTGGTTAGGTGTGGTCCAGAGAACACATAATAATAATAATAATAATAATAATAATAATAATAATAATAATAATAAACTTTATTTGTATAGTACCTTTCATACATAAAATGCAACCCAAAGTGCTTCACAACAATAAAAACAAAATACAGAACAAAAGCAATAGAAGAAAAATAAACATAGAAGACAATAGAACATTTACAAGACAATATAAAAGGAAATAAGATAAAAACACTGGTGTGTCTGTACACTAATGTATCTCTGTACACCGTGTCTCTCTGTACACTGGTGTCTCCCCAACAAACACTCCTACCACAAACAGCCTACTACCTGCCATCTGCTACGCACCGTATAGCCTCTCTCTCTGGGTGATAATATACCTGCCAGCACCGCTGCAGGTGCCTGCCAGCTCCGCTGCAGGACTTTTGTCCCTCCTTCGCGGTATATTTGCCCATGGGTGGGGGCAGCATACAGCCTCCACAGTTTGAATCACTCCGCAGAGTGACGGACCCGTCAGTCCCTAGTCAAACTTTTAAGTTGAGCGCCCTACTGGCCTCTTTCTACGTTTTGATAACTACATGCACTAGTTATCAATCTCTTTAGTTTATTGAGAATGATATAGACCTGGATGGCCTTACAATTGAAACTCAGATGTCTGAATCGGAAGAACAATCAGAAATAGTAAAACGTATAAAAAAATAACAAAAGTTAAGATTGTTGTACTTCAATCAATCAATGTGATAGAGGGCCTTCTTACATTACATTACAGGCATTTAGCAGACGCTCTTATCCAGAGCGACTTACACAACTTCTTATTACATTTATCCATTTATACAGCTGGATATATACTGAAGCAATTCAGGTTAAGTACCTTGCTCAAGGGTACAACGGCAGTGTCCTACCTGGGAATCGAACCTGCAACCTTTCGGTTACAAGTCCAGTTCCTTAACCATTATACTACACTGCTGCCGTTTATTGTCTATCTTTGCTGACAGATAAGACACCCCATTTTTGAGTTGGGTTTAAACATGCTTTCACTTTATTTCTAGTAAATTATACCATGGATGACCCTCTGCTGGTGGGAGTAAATGGTACTGCCCGTTTCTACCCAGACAATGGGCCTCATTCATGAAACGTGAGCAGAAAGAATTTGTGCGTAAATCGTTCGTATTAGAAATTTTGCTTGTATTTTGGCATTCACCAAAGTTTTCATATCTGAGATTTGTTCTTACGTACGAACAAATTTTACACCTGCTCAGGACCACTCGTACCACGTTCGTAAGTTCAGTATGCCGCTAAATGTAGTTTCTAAGTCATAGATAATTTGAACATGTGAACTGCACTGTTTTAATTCTCTTTGGCTAAAAGAGACCGTTAAATGTCTATGTTGAAAATTGTACATTTTAATAGAAATATTAATTATCATGAATATGCAAATAATTAAAAAAACTTTTATGCTATATCTTCTGTCTGTGACTCATTCTCAAATCAAATCAGAACAGAGATTGTTGGTCAACTAAGTAGTAGTTTTGAAACAACGTAAATATTGTATTCTAAGGCATTGTATTCTATTGAGCTTGGTTGCCACCATTTTGAGGGTTTCAAAATATTTTACCAGGCTAGGCCTTCTGTAGATGGTGACTATGTGTTACATCCCTGTCTAAAATTTTGTATATTTCAAAATTCAATGTATTTCACAATGACGTAAAAAGACTATTATTAGCATTTGTATTCATGCTGACATTCACTTTCCTCTCATGGTTATGGAACGCGTTAAAAATAAAATTCCAGCTTCTGTCACTTATTTAGGTCTATACAAATGCATAATTAAAAATGCAGGCAGAATTTGCCGCAATATTTGGACTTGCATTATTTCTTTGGCTGTGACTGAGTGCGCAGATGCCTCCTGCTTATTTGGGCTCGTATCCAGGGCGCCCACACTGCCACTCATTTAAAATGGCCCTGCTGTGCTTTGTGATGTCAGCGCTGCTAACTGAACAACCAATGTCTTCAAATTTCCCATGTCAACGACAACTCGTTGCACCAAAGCTGCAGTAAGGACACGTTAGCAAAAAGGCTACACTGCAAATGTGGTGCACCAGGTGAAAAAAACAAAGACAATCTGTGGCATAAAAGAAATGTGGTTGCATGCTAATATGTCCTCTGCCTTAATGATGTCCCTCATCTAGAGATGAGATCATTTAGTTTTGCAAGCCACATATACATATTACTCACTTAAACAGTCACACAGTAGTAAGAACAAACTGCAAAGCTGGAGGACTGTGTTGTCCCATTTTAGCAGGTACAGATGTAGTCCATGGTTATGGACTTATGCCCATGAACAGCAACTTAATGTCAAATGTTTTCCTTTTATTTAATTTTTTTGTCTTTCATTCACTTCACGGAAGCTCATAATTCTGTACAAGAACCGGAAAAGGGAGAACATGCTTAACCCTTTCTTGCATGGAGTCCACTACGGTGGACAGGCTTTTCAAAGTCTATTTTAACATAGTCAAAAACATTTGTGATCTCCAAAAAATATCAGAGCAGATTCCTTGCACCTTTGCCTAAATTTTGATATGCTCCATCTTATTACATTTTATTTTCTAGTTTTGATACAGTGAAAGTCAAAATGGCAGGTGGAGGTGGAAACAACTCCCTCTGGCGTAGCTGTGAAAACCTTCTATTCCTAGAGAACAAAGCATGTTAAAAAAAAATTCTTATTAGGTAAGATGCAAAGAGCAGAATTAGTTAGTATTTGTAACAAAAAATTACCGTAGTTCTTGTATTGTCTACGAAAAACCTTCTGTCCACTGAAGTGGACATCATGCATTAAGAGTTGTAATCTGCATGTGTGGTCTATGTTTTCAAGGGGCCATTTGGGGCACATTTCTGTGACCTAGGTGGATGAAACACATGCGGAGTTTCATGTGAAAAAAATACTGCTCTGTTTTGTAATAATTCATGCATGAAAGGGTTAATTCTGGTACTAGATTTTTAAGGTAATTGCATTCTGCCCCTACACTGAGTCTGAACCATAATGTTCTTAGCAGATGTCCATTTGTATAATCAAATATGTTCTCTTATGCAATGCACGTTTCACAAAGTAAAACATGTGCAGTGCAATACTGATGAAGCAATTCCTGCTTCACAAATTGGAATTTCACCGTGTATTCCAACTAAGCAGAGAAACACTATGACATTGGCAATACATTTTGTGGAGAGCGCACACCCCCTAAAAATTCTTCATTTTTTGGGGAAAAGTAATGGAAATAATTGCATTTCTTGAATAATTGTAGTCATGATATAGGTGTGTCCTTATACACATTCATATGAACATCAGCCAATTCAATCAGGCACAACAGAGGTATGATCAGAATATGGTCTGGCTTGACCCTTGAAATTGTTATTTTTTCATCACGATTTGCTTAATAAAAATCCCCAAACACAAACAGAATGATGCCACAGCTCATAGATCTAAAACATAACTCGTAGATCCTCTGGAGATTCACAGGTTTGTCCTTGTTCTAGCCTAGCCCTTAATTATTTATTCACTGAGATGATAAAGTGTATAGGAGATAGGAATCTTCTGTTGTTGTAGGTGGCAGTCAACTGGATGGCGAGAGCCTTGTTCACTGAACTCAAGACTCAGGACTCAATGTGAAATTCCAATTTGTGAGATTACACTTTTGCTGAACTCACTTACACACAAATTTTTGTACTCACAGTCTAAGTTTAAACTGTGCTGAAAACCCAGTTATCTTACAACAGTCTTGTTGAGGCTGCAGACGTGGAATAAAACTGATTTGAAATAACCCAAAGAAAGATGAGCTACATTTTAAGATGTTCTGCAAGGTCGAGAGAATCCATAAACAAAATGATAAGCCAATACGATTAGTAGAACTAGGCCCCCCATAAACCTAGTGACAGTCATTGCTTATGAAATAAATCATACAATGTAGTGATACAAAAAGAGACAACAGTGAGAAGGCCTTTTCTCACTTATGTAATAAGCTCAATCCTGGTTATCTTATTTAAAGCAACATGTCCAAGTGAATGCGGTGAAAGGGCGAACAGGCTAGCATGCTAGTTAGCAGTGGGGGAAAAATATATGCAGTCTGTGGGTGATTTGGGAGACTGTTCGTGGGGGAAATGATTGAGTTCCTCCTCTCAATGCCACTGGCTCTAGCCACCCATGAGCCACAAATTGTCCACCTGAGCCCATCTCCTGCAACAGTTACTGCAGCAGTGGGCTCCCAAATGGGATGAGACTTAGGCTACTCGCTGTCATCCTACATCATCTCACAGGTGCTGTCGCGCAAGGCCCTGCATGTCTCGCCAAATGCAGCCTCTGTGACAAATGGTGTCAGCCATCAGCTAAAGTGCTGCTGCATGTTCTCAATGTCAGATATGTTCAAAACTGCTCATCAGCCTGTCGTACACGAGGCAAAGGTCTCCATGGTTGTACTTACAAATGCTCTCATCCATAGCAACTCACAAAAGTGGAGAACTTCTGCATTACCTTCAGGAATAGTACCACTGCAGAGGAAGCACAGTAAGCACATTCATGACCAGTAGCTGTGCAAAGTAGTGCACAGTAAAATGTCCATGTTAATTCAACTCTAGGAGTGTACATATGAGCCTACTCTGGCCAGATTAGGCTCATATGTACTCTGTTAGAGTTGAATTAACACTGGACATTTTACTGTGTGGATGAAACCAACAACTAGCACTGTCAGCAAAGCACTAGCATTACGCTACTATTGCTATCAAAGCAAATTAAAAGGTTCCAGTGTTAAAGGTAGATAAGTAAAGAGGGTCAGGTTTGGAGGAATGTTGAACCTGTTTGTGCCTAAATAGAAGGAAATATTGAAAAAGCGTAATTAATTCATATTGCATCTTTGTACAAACTGGAGGAAATAGACGTTCTACAACTGCGCAGTCTTATAGAGTCACGTTTTGCGTGGAAATAATTAACACCCTTATCAGTAGCCTAATCTTACGCCATTGCAAGTGCGTAGCTTCACCTGTGTTACACAATGAATTAAATGTGTTAAATTTGGGTATCTTTCTGAAATAACTGCTAATCTATTTCCCTCTAGCACTGGCATGACATGCTAAACACAACATAGATGTAGGCCTTACATTGCAGTCCACTTCCAATTAACCCTAGATAATCGGTCAACTGATTTTTAGTATGGCTGCTATTCCGTGATAGTACGCCTGTGTGTGGCTATTGTAATATTTAATACGTAAAACAATAATAACCCAACAATCCCTCATGACCACAAAGTTCTTTTCTCCCTCTCACAAGATAGCCAAACTTGATTTTATTGCCCCTACATTGATCTTTTATCGACCAATGGTGTGACCGCTGTCCAAGGTTCTGAACTGATGAAATTGAGCCAGTCGCATTATGTGCATTATTACCTACGCATTCAATGACACTGTTTTGCCACGATTGAAACACAAGCCCCCAGAGTCCAGAATCATATACATATATAGTATCAGCAAATTTAAATATCAATAATGAAATAAAAACATTGGACCTCATAATAGAGTTTATGTTCTGGAAAATGTTTGCTAAAACATAAAACTCTAGGCTATATCGTATTTCATTTAAATAAATTGAATAAATCTGGGTTATCTATGCTTGTATTTTGTTTAATAGCTATATGCTAATTAAGGCAAAGAAAATGCGAAACAATTTCGTTTTTTATTAGAACTGCAGTCCACAGCATTCGGTCGCGCACCAACTGTGTAGTAGCGCGTAGTAGAAAATAATTCAATAACAGTGTGCGAAATATGCTTTCAATCAAGAAAAGCGCTAAGAGCTCTGCTACTATAGGCATTCTGTCCGGTATGAGTTCGAACAAAATTACTTTGATTTGAAGATGTTCACGTCAAAACGACAAATTTGAATATAGCTAACTTCATTGCAAAGGTTTTATTTCGACGGTCCTAACATTCAATGATGTTCCATTCTGTTTTAGTACGTAAACTGTGGTGGGTTATACTGTCAGATTAATTAATGCAGACCTCTCAGTGGGTGTTTCCCCTTTAAGAACCATTGCCCGCCTCCCTTAAAGTATTTGATGCTGAGCCATCTGCTTCATTTGTCGGATAAGAAAGAGGCGTTTTATGTACCTCTTGATCGCATATAATAACGGATATATCACGCCAAAGCCTGTACTGCGGAATCCGCCTATTACTGCATGTTTTGATTGTTTTCAGAGCACGGAGAGTTCACGGATGCTGAAAAACATCGTCAGAGCCTTGCCATTATTGTCATGTGGGAACAAAGCGCAGAAATGGATTTCAAAGGCAAGCAGCGGTTCTTTTCGGAGGCTATATAAATGAAAGCAAAAGCCGTTTGGTTTCAAAATAGACAGTCGCTCAAAAGTGTGTGTTACACACAAATCCGGCCTTCTCTTGGATATTGGATAATCAAAAACCATTCAAGACGGACGGGATAGTGGAGCACAGGGGAAGCCGCAGGGGGACCATGAAGGAGCGGGACTTCATGCCTAACATGGAGAGGGGGAAACCTGCCACATATACCGGGGACAAAAAGGCTAAGATGGCCGCGAAGACGAACAAAAAGTGGGTGAGACTGGCCACTGTGTTCGCGTATGTATTATCCGTGTCACTTGCTGCTATCATATTGGCTATTTACTACAGCCTAATTTGGAAGCCAACATCAGCATCCTCTTCTGCTGTAAGACCAGGGCTATCCGAGGGGGTCAGTGTCGCATCGATCCTCTCCACCAAAAACACTTCCAGCACTCTTGCAAATTCCACATACACAAATTACACTCAAACAGAGCCTTTGTTTCTCAACGTAACGAGTAAGACGGGGCTGACAACTGACTCGCAAGCCGAAACCAAGGCCCAAGTATTGCATTGGGGAAATACACCGAAAAGCTCTGCTGTTCTTTCAGGTGACACTTTAACCCGAAGTGCGCAGGTTCGGCCCACAGGACACCAAACCACCTCACAAAGCTACACAAGCGTGAAGACCACAAGAGTTGCTGTTACCAAACCTGGAGGTAGGCAAGCACCCCAGACTATTACTACTGCTGATGAGCCAGTAAATAAACGGAGTCATCCGACGCATGGCGCCTCGGTCTACACGTATGACCAAAACAGGATGAGAGAGGCCTCGGGGCTCATCGCGACCATAGGAATATCACAGGAGACCCACGAAGGATCTGCAACTCTTTCCTCGACAGATTCCCAGACCGCTGAGGCTTCTCTGACGCTCGAGGAGCTTCCTTCGGATACCCCGTCTGACGCATTCGCGAGTTCGCAAGGACTACTTAGCGGCACAAATGCTGAACAAACCCAGACGACCTGGCAGAGACAGAATGAAGAGAGACCGACAGAATCGCGACCTGTTTCGGATAAACCCGAAGCGTCTTCTCTGTAAAAGGACCTGCTTACCAAGGACTCGTAGGATACAGTGAGACACAAACATTTTTAATACCGAACGCAGTCTTTTGATAAAAAGCATAAAATAATGAATGGTTGCAGATACTCATATTAAATACATCATAACTGCTTTATGCTTTAAAAAATAACTTTATATACGGATACGCCACTACACATTGCGTCTACATGCCTTAAACCTTATTTTTCATCCTTACCAAACCACGGTCACGAGAATGTCTGTCAACAAGGAACTTACTCATTGAAAACCTTTACACACACACACACACACACACACACACACACACACACACACACACACACACACACACACACACACACACACACACACACACACACACACACACATATATATACCGTTGAAAAGTTTGGGGTCACTTAGAAATTTCCTTGTTTTTGAAAGAAATTGATACTTTTATTCACCAAGGTAGCATTAAATTGATCAAAAAATACAGTCCAGACATTGACCAATTTAATGCTACCTTGGTCAATAAAAAAATCTATTTCCCTCAAAAACAAGGACATTTCTAAGTGACCCCAAACTTTTGAACGGTAGTGTGTATATATATCTATATATATATATGTGTATATGCACACACGCACACGCACACGCACACGCACACGCACACACACACACACACACACACACAAACTATTTAGATTGCAGCAAGTGTAAATATGTGATTTCTATTGGGATAGCCAGTCTACGGAAACTGAGCCATGTTTCGAATGAACAGTGAATGGACAGGCATTTTAATTTGTGGTTCGCTTGAATATAGCTACCTTCATTGTAAGAATTAATCAAGAAGCGACTGGCAGTGGAACCCATATTGTGTCACGCTCAGGTATGTGCATATAACCATGTAAATGTGAGATATACTGTATTTGGTATTGTATATAGGAAAGATCCTGTTAGCCAAATTAGATACTTTTTATGAAAGGACAATGTTCAATAGATATATCATGGAATAAATAAACTTTCTTTTAAAAGGTTGTTGTTGTTTAGGTTTTGTAAGATAGGGGCATTCGAATGCAAATTTAAACTGCTTCAAGATGAAATGCTATTTTAGTTGCATACTGATCATTAGTGATACTTTATCAAAAAAATACAATTTCCAGTGAGAGGACAAGAGTATGCTATAACGAATAATATAATAAATTATGCTTGTCAAATTTAGACATTGAAATAAGTGATCTGTTTTGGTGGGAAAGGACAGGCGAGCAAAATTGATGTTATGATGTTTTGAACGTTTTCACTTCGCTATGAAAGTTTCCAAATCTTTCCTGGTGACATATCTCTCAACTCAGCGACAATCCCGTTAAATCGCACACTGACTCTGCTGAAAACAATTTATTGTAATATTTCAAGACTGGGTGGTCCATCTGAGGCTTGATAAAAAGACGACAAGTGTCACTGGCGTTAACTGCTTGTATTGTATAGAAAAAGATGAGGGCTGGTTAATGATTCAATTTAAATTTCAAGGTCAGGTACTAAAGCTTGAAACAGCAGCTTATGGAACTCACGCCATGAAAACAAAGACGTACTATATATTCGTTAGAATTAAAAAGGTTTGGTATACAAAAGTATTTTGTGCAACATTAATAAATTATACAGTAGGTTACCTTTAAAATGTTAAAGACACACCTACTCTTAGAAGGTTTTTTTTCATTAGTTTGACTGTTTTCCTCATTTTACAATGTGAAGACATCAAAACTATGAGATAACACGACTGAAAATATGCACAGACCAAATAAGTGTTAAACAAATCAAAAAAGTCTTATATTTTAGACACCCTTTGCCTTGATAACGGCTTTGCACATTCTTGCCATTCTCTCAACCAACTTCTGCGGTAAACAGGTAGTCCACAGGTAAACAGGCTATCATGACTCTGTACAAAATGATATCAAAAAACTGCAGTGGAGGAGTTGGACGCAACTTCCCAGAAAAAAATCTCTTACTGTGGTGTTAAACAACATCCAAAGATGTGTGGTAGCAGTCATCAACTTTGAGAAAAAGGACAGGGACAGTGCCTCAGTTTCACCAATTTATTTTGGCCATCAAACAAAGCATGCTAACGCATCAGCCTAGTCGGCCTTCATCAGAGCAAAAGACTCTTGATATCTTATTTCCAGGTACTCTTAGAAGCGAAGCTATAACCTCTCTGCATTTGAATGGATCTCTGTGGGAATTGGGGGGTGGGGATAGATTAAACTGTAAATTACATGGGAATAGTATGGAACCCATGGTTGGCTAAATGGCTGTAAGTCCTCAAGGGTCTTATGTATCATACGAGCCTGAAACCATCACTCTGCTGCCCGATGGATGCTTGAGGTTTTGAAATAAGGTACCCTCTTTTACTAATCCCGAATTCAGCCCCATTTCACCTCCATCTATGAGCTAGAACTCGCAGATGGAGGTGAAATCAACATCCAATCAGAATCTTTCAATTCAGTTCAAAGGCCCAGAGCACCTTTGAAAAGCACTGGCGAATTAAGCTTTGCATGTCCTTTCTGCGAGGGGAGGGGAGTGACATAAAAGGGAACACTTTAGCAAACTAAATAGCTACTGGTGAGACATCCAAAAACAAAGAGAATCTAATCCCAGTGGATTTCATGAGCTGGGTATTAGAATATGTAGTATTACTGAAGCAGTGAATAAATTGTGGAAAAAATAAATATAAGTAGGGTAAATAACCAAGCTTACAACTGGCTTGCGAGCTCAGATAATTCCTTTCCTTTTATGGAATTTTTTGGTCAGGGCAGGGTTATAGACAAATACATTATTAAAAGTGTACTGGCTTGTGCAGGAGAGAACTTGGTGCTACAGTACATTACATTACAGGCATTTAGCAGATGCTCTTATTTAGACTTACACATAGCATTTCCCAGGTGAAAAAGTAGTATACTTCAGTGTAATAAAAATATAATTTTAGTATACAAAGGTTATTACAAGTATGCTCAAAATGTACTTTTAAAAAGTGTACTTCAAGTATAGTCTCAAACACACCATAATACTTTTAAAGTTTGTTTCAAATGCACTGGTGACATAATGAAATATTGAAAATAATGAAAGTGTATTTAAGTGTATTTAAGATACCAACAAATCATACTTTTTGTTAGTGCACTTAAATATACTTAAGTACACTAAAATAGTCCCATTTTAACATACAGACATAGTGCACTTAAGTATACAAAAAATGGTCCCATTTTAACATAGCCAGTGCACTTGAAGTACACTACAACTTACGTTCTACTTTTGACCAACTTTAGTACACTTAGTATACTTAAAGCACTGCCAATTTAGCACAAAGTGCATAATTAGTACAAAACCTACTAAAAGTATACTTTGAAAAAGTATATTTCAAGTACAATCTTTTTTCACCTGGGTTTAAATAGTATCCATTTATACAGCTGGATATATACTGAAGCAATGCAGGTGAGCAACGGCAGCGTCCTACCTGGGAATCAAGCCTGCAACCTTTTGGTTACAAGCCCAGTTCCTTAACCATTATACTACACTGGCTAGTACAGTACAGTCCATGTACCTCCAAAATGTGGTAAAGGCCAGATGATAATAAGTACAAGTGATTCATGCATACGATTTGATAGAAAAGTAGAGGAATGTGGCTGGTGCATATGGCATAGTTTTGGCTGCAGCGATGCCGGTGTGCATTTTCTGTGTACAGCACGGCATGATATTGCACGAGCCTTACGAGGCTACTGTGGGATCTTCGTAAACGTTGGCCGTTTGATTTAATAATGCAAAAGCATACGATGACACTGCAAACGCATTCAGGCCCTGCCGATCAACGGCAGAACTCCCTCCCCCGCTTGAGGGGGATAAGCTGCTTGGGAATGTCAAACGTTGTTAATGTTCCCACTGCGGATACACGGAGAGCTGTCCTCGTTTGTTCATCTGCTGCGACTGCAGCATCCCCCACCCCCCCCCCCCCCCCCCTCCCCCCACTCCCAGCCCGGAGCAGTCTTCCTCCTCAGCAGGAGAGTTTGTGCTGCTGTTGCTGTTTCCTGAACACAACAGAGCTCAATGCCTTTATGGGGGGTAAATTCACTGAACGTGGGCTGGCGGAAACCTAGATGTGAGATTTATTTATTTTATTTTTTTTGGGAGGGGGGTGGTATTGAAAGTAAGCTTCAGTTAAACAAAAATAACGTGCAATCAATCAAGGTGCGATTAGCAAAAACGTCAAAACAAAATTTGGGAAGGTGTCCGCTAACCAGCACTCCGTGTGTACTGTATTAAACCGTGTTCACTTTGGTCGGCTGCTTTGGTTTCCTGGGTTCCCTGCTCTGGAGGTTGCCTGTCAGATAGGAAACATCTGAGGTGCAGCTGAGATCAAGCAGCAAGACTTCAGACAGTAAATGGCGACGGGCGAAGACACACATAAAAGCAGAGGCAAAAGATACAGAGAGAGATAACGCACTGGCACGCACGCACAATAAACCTCCCTTTGCCTTCTGAACAGGATGCTGGTCACAGACATGCTGTCGTCAGTGTACAGAGATCTGAGGCTCAGCAGTAAAGCTTAGATCAATGAATCACCCCTATAATAGCACTAACTAATGGCGTTCTGCCTGAGACCGTACAGTCTGGTGACATTCCGTCTGGCATCACTCCGGCTATGACAGCGCGCCGCCCGCGACATCACTCTGCCTGTAACAACACTTAGCCCAGACCCTGTGCTACTATATCGACAGCCTCATAACAAAAGTGCTTAAGTCATTTTTTGTAGTTTTGAGAAAAAGGCAAAAAACTGCTGCAATTCTACGTCAATGAGTATTTATTAACTCTTTCTTTTACAAACACATATCAATGGCTGCTAAATGAAATACAGATCATGTGACTTTGTATTATCAATGATGACTTAGGCAAAAATATTGAAAACTGAGTCACTTTGTGAGCGTCGGCCATTTTGAAAGGGTGTAAAAATTGCCAAAGTCAAAAATAACAATTGCATAAGTCATCGCAAAATTGCCTAAGTCAAAAATAAATCTGCCTAAATCAAATCGTGGATTTAGGCAGAATAGCATAAAGCGGTTCAGGAAGTGCACAGCGACCTGCAGTGACTTGAGCATTTTTACACTGTTGACGAATGATAAATCAAGTGATTTAGGCAGAAAATCTCAAAATGTCCAAAAAATGACTTAGGCACTTTTGTTATGAGGCTGTCAATATGTAGCATCGGAGGGTGAGCGGCAGGAACAGGTGCGAACGGCGTAACTGCGAGCTGCCCGCCAGCTGGACCAGCTAGGATGAGACGTATAACTCCCTGCTGGAAGTCACGAGGAAACAGAAATGTGACGATCACCACAAATGAGTTCCCGCTGCAAGCAGCGCCACGGGGACTGCTTTAACTTTGAACCTGCATGAAAAGACTTGTTTGGCAGTTCTATGTATCGTTTAGTATATCTACCATGATTGTTTATAAGCTAGTTTGTGAAGGACATTACAGCCATGTACTCATGCCATCCTCTCCTCTGCTTGACCAATTTTCATTCCAGGCGGGGATGCTATTATTCTCCCCCTCTGATACTTGTCTTTCATTCTGAATGTGTGTTATAATAAATCCCAAAAAACAAATAGAAGTGTATACGTTATTTCTGAGTGTCACAATTGAAATTTAGTCTATAAAGTTAGGATGTTCATGGCCATCTAGCCTTCTAATTAGTTCTCTTGCCTACGAAGCTTTATCCAGAAACGTATGCTATATATTCTTTCCTTTCCTTGGTTTTTGTTTTCGCCTTAATATCAGCAACCAATTCAGACCCAAGAAACCAGATGAGGTGAGTTAACTGTGTAATCGACTGCTTTAATTGATCAATTAAGTGCAAAGTAACAATTAAAAAACCAGCAGACCCCTGCGGCTCTCCTGGAATGACCAGGAATGAAAAGAACTATTATATAGTATTCATTCCATCGGGACAACATGTCAACCTAGCTAAATCTAGATCTATGAGGAAAAGGAAAGGGGTACTAAGCTACCTGCATTCTTCATTGTTTTAAATGAGAATAGGTAGCACAGGCTTATTCACACCTCTTATTTTGCTTGCAAACTAGTTTGGTGTTAAATTCTAACACAGCCAAATTCAGGAATGCTGCATATATTGCTATACACTTAAATAAAGTGTACGGTAAAGATGATTCCTGCACTTTAAGCTTCATAGCCTAACTTTAGCGCACAGATCTCATGAAAGCCTCGCAATCAACGCAATTGCGTATTCAGGTAAAGATGAGTGTGCGTGTACGTGTAGTATGCGCGTACATGTGCGTGTGCACAACTTTGAGGAATGCCCCCTCCCCCTCCTCACAATTCACACACTGATTACAACCTTAAGGCGCAATGGCCTGGAAGTCAAATCTGTCGTGTAACTAAATCGTTTAACAGTACATTGTAATAAAATGATAGAATCCTCGACCGAAGAAATGGTCAGACTGCGTTCCATTCCTCCCGGCCCCTGCACCTGTAAGGTGAGAGCATCCTAAGGCCTAGTATCCTGTTCCAATTCACTGAAGGACAATGCTGACAAACCCCCACCACCCCCACCCCCTCCTGCGTTCATTCCTGTGTGGCTGAAACAATCATTAAATCCCTTGTTTTCATTTTGTCACTGTCTAAACCCTCTATTGTTCGATGTCCTTTAGACGAAGGGAGTAAATGCGACGAGGGAGGGCTATTTTACCATTAAAAAAACAAGGGCACATCTGAAGGTGAAGGTAGATCCTAATGGGGCCCCGGAACATGGATGTCAACCATGACTTCGGCCACAAGCCGCTCTCAATGATCCAGTTACCCCAACAATTTACTGTTTGACAAATCTTTTTTGTTTGCGCATAGTAAATCGCAGATGAACGTTGCGCTTGCATGCTTTGTCTAATTATCTAAATACAGCAGAACCTGTGAAAATGGAAAGAAATGCTGTTGAAATGCAGTGTAAAAAAAAAACAGGTGGAAATCCAGGGGACATAAAGTAAAAGTCCTACCATGCGTTTCTTCCACCCATAGACTCAGCCAGCTGATTTCACTAATTAGTTCTACCTCCTTGCTGAAGAATTATGTTAATTAGCAAATCCAGGTGATTGGAGCAAAATCCTGGGGAGGACTTTTACTTTATGTCCCCTGGATTTCCACCTCTGAAAAGAAAAAAAACAGCACGCACACACTGGCCTCCAGGAATTGCACATCATATAATGCCACTGCTCTTCTTAACAAGGAAATTTGGAGATTGGAAGTCCCCAGAAGGGTGGGATGTGTGCCTCACACACACAAACATAACCCCACAGCATAAGATTGCCTCAGTGCTGAAGCGGCCCTGGGACAATGTTACAACGTTAACCTAGCGTATGCACAGATTTGCAGAGATGTTACTTGGGAGAGCAGCACATCACTTGGGGATGCACTAATAAGGAAGGCAAGGGAGACGGAACACTCACAGGACTCCCGGACTCCTCCCTCCCGGCACAGCTTAGATTTATTAATTGACACATCAGGCTTCAGGCAGCTCTGATTACTGGTGCAATATGCAACTCTTGATATAGCAGTTTTTCTCAAGCCGTTTTTAAGCTGACTCCCTTCATTACAGCACTTGAATGTGACAGCGTTCATAATGGGGATTTTTTTAAACAGTGGCAAACTGTTTCGATTGAGCTTCCGATGAGCTCTGTGCCTATATGCCGTCGTTCGTAATGCACTCTTGTATGCGCTTTTAAGCCACTGTGTCGGCTTAATGCGTAAATGTAAGATGACGCAGCAAATGTCCGTTAAAACTGCCGTGTTTGAAGCCAAAACTGGCATCGCCTGCGCAGGGACCCCAGCTTGTGTCTTTGTTAGTCAGGGTGGTCCCCTGAGAGGAAGAGCCCTGCTTAATTAATATTGACCACACCTGTTTCTCCCATTTCCTTTCTTTGTATCAGACATTGAGGATTATCGATGGATGTACAAAAACCTAGTTTGTTTGATGTGCTCAATCTTCATATTCTACAGAATAACAAAAAGCTGTGGGTGCTGAAAGCCCTAGCAAGTGCAATAAAAACTAATGGTCAGCACTTAGACAGTTTCATATAAATATTCATATTTTTTTTATTTCAAACACATAAGTCATTGCCTTAGCCAATCCTGGGATTTTAAACACGATTATTACAGTGCTGTTGTTGGTGGCATTACACACACAGGTCAGTGGAAACCAATTTTGTGGTACACACCTAAATATTGCAAATAAGAATTTGATTAGACCTGAAAGACCTGTGCACATTACATTACGTACTTGATTTGCTGAGCATAAATATATTTCTAGACATAATTGTCTACTTTGATCAGACTACTTTGAATAGACGTTCTTATTGGAGGATCAGATGTTGTTATCCAATGGGGAGAAATATTATTTGAGGGCATGGAGCATTTTTGATGATGAAATTGGCAGGAAAAAGAAGAAGAAGAAGAAGAAGAGTAAAAAAGTGAAAAGTGGCAAAGTGTCTGTGCTATATAGGTATGGGGCATGTCCCACCAAACCGTAACTTGGTGGATGGCATATTGTACCTGCCTGCCATCCCCACAAGTGCCTATTTGGGGGGGGGACATTGCTCCTAAATAGCGCCACTACCGGGCACTTACGTTTTGCATCAACTTTAATATCCTACCTATTTCTTTTTCATTTCCAAAATGGTTTGCCTGCTGTGACGTGCTGCCACTCCACAAATTTTCTTTTATTGGTTATGCCAGAAGTATTTCCAGCAAACAATCGCCTGTCTGGCCTCCGTAATGAGCATCTCGATTTCACACTCCATGAACTTTCTCATCTTTCTTTTGTGGTCTGACTTCTCCATTTTCTGCAACAATGAATTGGAATGACGCGTTGATTTATATGTATATCACATGCATAACACTGTATGGTTAATTGTGGGAGTTAACGGCGCAGGATACTAGGCTCGTGCACATACTAAAAATTTCAAGTTGATTGCGGGAAAATTCCATGCAGACGAGTGTACATAAGTTTTATAAACGAGGCCCCAGTTCTCGTTCTGCACCATTGAATATTATAGCAGAGATGGGGGAGGGAAAGGTGAAACGGAGGTGTCTGCATGTCCCCTCTGGTATGATTAATCACAACACTCAGGCCCAGGATGGGAGTGTATATAGGAACTGGAGAGGGTGGGAGGGGCCAGGCAGTGAAGCACCCAGAAGTGTGCATGCTGAGTGCAAAAGAGCTTTCTGCCCATTGAAATCAATGGAGAAAACAAAGCTGATTTGACAACCAAAGAAAACCTCATCGGCTAATTTTTTTGTGATCATAAATGTATATGTAGCAGTTTGTGAAACAATGATGTTTTGGTGCAGAAGTTTTGGTAAAATATTTATATTTGCCTAAGAAATTAAACATATTTTCACAAACCACTTTTCATATGAAACGTAACAATCGTGAATCGAGTTTAAAAATATCATCGTGGAAGTCTAATTTCACCTTCAAAGGTCTGGTATTCCCCATTCATTTTAATGGGAGCTCCAATGTTTTGCACTCAAGATGCGCAACACAAGCCTACTTCCGGGTGCGTCATGGCTCAGCTTGGCTGAGGCATAGACTGTATAAAAATATGGACAAAGCCACTGTGACGTCACCCATTGCCTTTCCACGGCCTCGTAAAAACTGAATTGAGGCTCCAGATGTCTTTTTCGCCGCCCGTTTGTACAAACTGCTCCTGCTCTGTGGAGCCGAAGAGGACTCAACCTGTGAATCTGATTTGTCCTGAACAAATGTTAATACCCTGTCCAAACGACACAATATTTAAAAAAATCAGCATATGCAGAGGCATTAGATGAAGGAAAGGCACCTATTACAATTACATTTTTTGTGGGAAAAATTCATTGACTGAGTATTTTGACCAAATTGCTGCCATTGACTTACATGGTGAAAGACCTATACTGGAGCCAATAGTAGTGGCGCTAGTGAGCAACGGCACAATTGCCGCCACCAGCCCAACCAGGAAGTGAGCTTCAAAACGAAAAGCCCAGTCTTGGCCCCTTGGGCTGAGGGAGTGCTTTCCTGTCTAGTTAAATATGCATGTTTATGGACGGGACAGCCAATAGCAGGAAGAAGGTCCTGTGATGTCATGTCATAGGACTGCAGGAGTACAACTCAATCCTCTGTTTGCTCATGGCAGCCAATCAGAAGGCAGCTTCTGATAAGCGCACAAATTAGTCACAGCACCAGGCTAAATAAAAATGTCACAAGTAAAGCAGTGGTTCCAATTTATATGAATCAATAAAACCAGCCCTGCTTATCTTCAGCACGAGCAGGCTACATGGTGGTTTGGCTGTTGCGCCTTTAAGCAAGAGACTGCAAACCTACAATGCTTCAGTACACAACCAGCTATACAAATGAACAATAACATTGGAAGGTCATGTCACTGCAAGGCAAAGTATGAGGTATTATTATTAACATAATAACTCATTCCAGTTACATTGCATGTTGTCTAAGAAAATAAGATAGGTATGCTGTAATTACTTTTCAACAGGCTACACTGGCTGCACCCCTTGTTCTGCCCATTGGGTCTGAAGCTACAGTACTATGTGATAAGCAAAGTCCTTGTGAGCTGAACATTTTTAGATGTCCTGAAAAACAAATCATGTGTTCCGGATGTATTCTGTATGCAGGATGTTTTATATGCATGCATTTTATAGCACTGCGCTACAGGCCAACATACCTGATATGTTCCCTCTGTGCCACTGACATAGTGAGGACACCTACACTTAGCATATGTACATACCAGATAGGCTTAACAACAGTAGTAAAACCATGACCACACCTGTCTGCACAAACTGGTCTTGTTTCAAACAATAATTAAATAACACACTGTAATTCCAGCCAGAAGCACCATGGAATATTACGAAATACGTGACTTTTTACCGTATTAAATGCTCCGAGTACCTTGCTATCCATTAATTACATTTTCACATTGCAACTTTTTAGAAAACATTTTTGAAAGACAGCTGTTTTCATTTCAGACCAAAAAAAACACAATCTGTTTTATGTTCATTATATATTCATTTCATGTGCTTGAAAACCATTCTAGGGAAGGAGAAAGGAACCTTGCCTCATATTAGCGTGTGCGAGCAATTACATTTAATAGCTGGGTGGAGAGGACGGGCTAAATTATGAAATGAAGACCATCTAAGTGATGTGAGCATTGGGTATTCCAATGGGACCTCTGTCTGAAAAATATCTCCCTAACGCACTTCTCCACTTGCAGGCCTTTACCTGTGAAAAGTGCAACCCAGTATGACGGTTATAACTGAAATAGAACGAGTCTCGCTGAACGCTCAAAACCTGCCATCTACCATCTCGGAATAGGCAGCCTAGTCAAGCGATCCATGTGGTTCAAGCCTTCTCAGTTTCTGACTGGAACTCTGAACCTCACCAAGGTGGACCAGACCTCCAGAGGGTCAGCTGTAAGTGTGTAGGGCACAGTAGAGTGGGTACATCCACCAGCGTGGGCCATTAGTCATTGTGAAGAGGATGAAGACATTCAAATCATCAAATTAAGAGGGAGAATGAGGCCTACGTTTTTGTGGCTATAAGAAAGGTAATGAATTCGAACCCATTACAGGTTCGAGTAAGCCGTTTAAGCTCTGAGTGGATGAATGAAAAGATCTCCTGGTGTTAATCCTTTGATGTTTATGGACGGGACAGCCAATAGCAGGAAGAAGGTCCTGTGATGTCACGTCATAGGACTGTAGGAGTACAACTCAATCCTCTGTTTGCTCATGGCAGCCAATCAGAAGGCAGCTTCTGATAAGCGCACAAATTAGTCACAGCACCAGGCTAAATAAAAATGTCACAAGTAAAGCAGTGGTTCCAATTTATATGAATCAATAAAACCAGCCCTGCTTATCTTCAGCACGAGCAGGCTACATGGTGGTTTGGCTGTTGCGCCTTTAAGTAAGAGACTGCAAACCTACAATGCTTCAGTACACAACCAGCTATACAAATGAACAATAACATTGGAAGTTCATGTCACTGCAAGGCAAAGTATGAGGTATTATTATTAACATAATAACTCATTCCAGTTACATTGCATGTTGTCTAAGAAAATAAGATAGGTATGCTGTAATTACTTTTCAACAGGCTACACTGGCTGCACCCCTTGTTCTGCCCATTGGGTCTGAAGCTACAGTACTATGTGATAAGCAAAGTCCTTGTGAGCTGAACATTTTTAGATGTCCTGAAAAACAAATCATGTATTCCGGATATATTCTGTATGCAGGATGTTTTATATGCATGCATTTTTATAGCACTGCGCTACAGGCCAACATACCTGATATGTTCCCTCTGTGCCACTGACATAGTGAGGACACCTACACTTAGCATATGTACATACCAGATGGGCTTAACAGCAGTAGTAAAACCATGACCACACCTGTCTGCACAAACTGGTCTTGTTTCAAACAATAAATAAATAACACTTACACTGTAATTCCAGCCAGAAGCACCATGGAATATTACGAAATACGTGGCTTTTTACCGTATTAAATGCTCCGAGTACCTTGCTATCCATTAATTACATTTTCACATTGCAACTTTTTAGAAAACATTTTTGAAAGACAGCTGTTTTCATTTCAGACCTAAAAAAACACAATCTGTTTTATGTTCATTATATATTCATTTCATGTCTAGGGAAGGAGAAAGGAACCTTGCCTCATATTAGCATGTGCGAGCAATTACATTTAATAGCTGGGTGGAGAGGACGGGCTAAATTATGAAATGAAGACCATCTAAGTGATGTGAGCATTGGGTATTCCAATGGGACCTCTGTCTGAAAAATATCTCCCTAACGCACTTCTCCACTTGCAGGCCTTTACCTGTGAAAAGTGCAACCCAGTATGACGGTTATAACTGAAATAGAACGAGTCTCGCTGAACGCTCAAAACCTGCCATCTACCATCTCGGAATAGGCAGCCTAGTCAAGCGATCCATGTGGTTCAAGCCTTCTCAGTTTCTGACTGGAACTCTGAGCCTCACCAAGGTGGACCAGACCTCCAGGAGGGTCGGCTGTAAATGTGTACGGCACAGTAGAGTGGCTACATCCACCAGCGTGGGCCATTAGTCATTGTGAAGAGGATGAAGACATTCAAATCATCAAATTAAGAGGGAGAATGAGGCCTACGTTTTTGTGGCTATAAGAAAAGGTAATGAATTCGAACCCATTACAGGTTCGAGTAAGCCGTTTAAGCTCTGAGTGGATGAATGAAAAGACCTCCTGGTGCTAATCCCTTGATTATGAGAAATGTGCAGGGGAGTAAAAAAAAAAAAAGTGACACGTAGTCATTGATTGATAGCAAGCTGAAAATGCAAGGGGTGCATCAGGAAACAGACGATTTATGGTTATTTGGCACTAATTCTAAAAGCCTTCTGAAGAGACTGGGGATTCAGAGGCTATAAATGTCGTATTCGCTTTGTCCTACTTCAGGGTGAAATCATGGCATGAATAAGTAAGTACGGTGAATGCTCAATTAAGGTATGCGGTGTTTAATTTGGTAGAAACTTCAGTTGAAACAGTGAATCAGACTACTATTGCTCCAGGGATCCCAACCACGCAGGCTTCTCTGTTGCCCAAAGGCCCATCTTGCCTAAATACCTCTCTGAGATCATCCCTTGGTGGGCTATTGCAAATAGGCTGCTGGTGCTAGACTGTGATTAACCCTTTCCCAGCCAGTGCACTTTTACTGTTCCTGTACTAGACCAGTGGCTGCAGAGGTTTAGAAGAGAAGCTGATGTCATTCTGTAGATCTCATTTACAACCCTCTCTGTGCTGTTCAATGATCTCTGCCCCCCCGTGTTCATATTCAATTGTTAGCATAGCGAGACCAGGCACAGCTATTCAGCGATACCTGCTCCAAACCTTTCTGTGCAGCAATCAGAAAAAGTGGGAGATTGCTCAAAACCTGGGGCCAGCCCAACCCAAGGCAATTCAGTTAAGCCCAGAGGCAAACAAGGATGTTGCAACGATTAAATGTAACTTTTCTTGATAGACAATCTAACAAAACAAAGCACTTGCATTAGTAACAAACGCTCCCGTTAGGATTTTCCAGTAATTAAAAAACAGTGACAGTTTCATGCTAGGTGTTGGGCTTGTGTCTTTTCAGCTTTGTTACTACAACAGTAAAAAACTAACAAACATAAAAGCTTAAAAAAAGGCTCTTCACACCTGCAGTCTTAGGTTTAACAGACCTTTGATCTTCACCCTCCCTACTATCGCACCACCCATAGTCAATTTTGTCTTAGGTACAAAGGTACAATAGCATGGAACAATCACCTCAATATTGCCATAGAATCCTCCTCCCTCAATATTTCAATCCTTTCATCTTATACTTTATGATGCTATTTTTATTATTGATGTGGGTGAGCCCCGCCCTCCCATAAGCCCTCCCAGGTTTCTGGCCCCACCCTGCACTGTCTGTTATATTTTGATTATTTCTATGTTCTTTGTTCTTCTTTCTCAATGTGCAAATAAACAATAAAAAAACAGACCCTGGCTGTGACAAAGGGTTTTTGGATTTCGGGATTTTCTTCTCCCCCGAAGAACAAAAACCAAGCTCACCTCTCATTCCCCATTCAAATGTGTTTCATTATCCTGAGTTGAAGGTGATGCTGATACGGATTTGCTTCGTTGCTGTAACATACGCAGTCAAGCAGCCTATATTTAAGTACGTAAATTGCACACCGTGTTCTGCAATATGCAGGAATTGCCCCAAGTTATAGCACACGTTAGTAACACTTCTGTGTTTCTTGCATTTACTTTTTAGCAGCGGCCTTTGAACTTCGTGCAAAGGTTTCCCATTTGAGCTTGTTTTAGAATCTTGTATTAAAGCGACAGCAGTCTGTCGAAGCACAAATGTGTTCTGCTCATAAGGTTAGCCGGGCTCTCGTATACATCTCGTACCCTGAATTCCTTGCTCAGAGATTAAGTCTCCGAAAGGAGGCAATCTCTCATCTCCTGTGTGTTATCAAACCTTCCCAAATAAGGCAAGGCATTCTAACACACACTAAAAATAGACAAATACATCTGTGTATATACAAGACATATTTTATCTTGGAACAGACCCTTCCGAGAACTTCACTGGCTTATTTATGGGACCTCTACAGAAATCTTACCGATTTCTTTAGCATGAGCCCTGTCAGGATTGTACCACGTAATAACCACAGACCCTTTATGGAACTGTTTATTATAACGGTATGAGAGAATATAAGGGAATTTCCTTATTTTGATAAGATTACAGGGTCAGATTTTCAAAAATAGCAATGAGGGATCCAATAAACTCTTTCAGTAACGTAAAGGTTTGGGCCTGTCTAGATTAATTTAACACCAAAGTACATTGCTTTGGTGATTGAGGGTGAGATAATCTGTGCAACAATGGGAAGGGATGTATGTAAGCCAGAGGGTTTAACTGGATTGAATATTATAAGAGGATGTACGAAAAATTTAACTCTCTGAAATACACTGCCTGGCCAAAAAAAAAGTCGCTGTTGCACCGGTCATGCATAGTGCCCACTGTACAAGCCTCTGGAGACATTGTTATGATTGGTAGCACTTGCTTCAATTGGTCAGGTCTAGGCTCACCAAAGTTACACAACAATTCAGCTGAGTACCTGAATGTACTGAATGACCAGGTTATCCCATCAATGGGCATATTTCAGGACAAGATTCATCGCGCTCAAATTGTGAAAGAGTGGTTCAGGGAGCATGAGGAATCATTTTCACACATTAATTGGCCACCAGAGTCCTGACCTTAACCCCATTGAAAGTCTTTGGGATGTGCTGGAGAAGACTTTACAAAGTGGTTCGACTCTCCCGTCATTAATACAAGACCTCGGCCAAAAATTAATGCAACTCTGGATGGAAATAAATGTTGTGACGTTGCATAAGGTTGTCACAATAATGCCATGACGAATGCGCGCCGTAATCAAAGCTAAAGGCGGTCCAATGAAATATTAGGCAGTGTAAGCGCGTCCCTTCCTATTTCCCAAATTATTGCATTTTTTGTGATTGATTCTGCACTGTCCACTCTTTCTAGACTCCCATAACAAGATTCTGTGCTTTGGAATAGTGCAGTCCTTGTTCAACTAGTTCACTGTTCAAAGCTCCCTACTGACAATCTCAGGGTTGGCAACTCCCAGCACTACAAAGAGTAGTTTTAGCTGCACAGTTTTTCCTCTGATCCTGAGCAGAACAGATTCCAAGGCCATGTCCTTCAGATGAGACTTGGATCATAATAGACTTTGTGTTCTCTTGTAAAAAGCCAAAATAAACTCTGTTCTGTGAATTACTAACAATAGATGATTCCAGCTGGAGGTTGGGTCCAGTGAGAAAACTAAGCCAAAAGGCCTTACTACTGTATACAATTATCAGATCAAAAACGTCTACGACGTAAAAAAAGCCAAGTTACTCACGCATAGCCTACATAGCGCTGTCTATAAGTCCTTAATTCCAACTTGCAAAAACTAGGCCTGCCTTTAAAAGTCTTGATATCAAAATGTGGCCAGGTTACAACTAACAATATTGCCTATCGTAGCTCACACTAAATAAACTAGCTCTATTCCAAAGCAATGCTATCCAAACTTTCCTAAATTATTTAATGCAACTTGGCCCTGTGTTTCTTCATCGTTGCATGTGAAGAGATTGTGCCTCATGGAACAACATATGATTTCAATGAATGTTTTTAACAGTTGATGAATAATTACACTCCAGAAAGGATATGGTTGTACTTTGTTGGAAAGTTTACTTTAGAAAATGTACAGGTTTTAAAATGTTAACTGCTGCTACAGAATTCTTTACAATTCACAAACACATTTATATCAAGAAACATCATGTACAATAGAGAAAGGGGTGATGAATAAATAAATGCAGATAAAAATTAGTAATATTTTTACCTAGAAAATAGCGTACATATAGCATTTTTACAAACGTATCCAGACATGTTTGTGGGTCAGATGGTGGCAAATAAGTAATAATACCAAATTTCTTAACATAATAGTATTTATGATATTTGCAAACAGAATTTTCTGAGCACAAGGATATCTATGCTCTGTAGGACCACACAGGTTTTGACAGAAATCCAAATAAATAAATCAATAAATACATAATAATAATAATAATAATAATAATAATAATAATAATAATAATAATAATAATAATAATAAAATACATTTTATTCATTCTGTGCTTTTCATAGACCCAAAGCAGTGGATGCAGACAATTGTTCAAACATGCCCTATAGTGTAGTAATTTTTCTGTTTAATTTCTAAGTGCAACACATCTGAGTATTTCCACTATAAATTATTTTAATTTTGCAGTTTGATGTGGCACATACAGTTTCATTGACCACATTCTCTTGAGATGGTAAGATGAAAAACACAGGGCCAAGTTGCATTAAATAATTTAGGAAAGTTTGGATAGCATTGCTTTGGAATAGAGCTAGTTTATTAAGTGTGAGCTACGATAGGCAATATTGTTAGTTGTAACTTAGCCACATTTTGATATCAAGACTTTTAAAGGCAGGCCTAGTTTTTGCAAGTTGGAATTAAGAACTTATAGACAGCGCTATGTAGGCTATGCATGAGTAATAATGCATGAAGATAAACACGGAGAGAGACATGCATTCCAAAGAAATGCATGCAGACATTCGCGTAACTATAACGCCCTCTTATTTATTAATCCTTCTAGCGATGGCTTTTTTCAAACATTTTGTAAATAGATGTTTTATAATACAAATCCTGTTGTCTCCTTAAACATGTAGGAGGTAATTTTCCCCTAAATTAATATAAATTGTAATAAATGTGAAATTCACTCATGCCCTGTCAAAGGAGGAAACCCTTGATTCACATATGAGGGAGATCAATCACAAGGCTGGAGGCATATTTTAATAGCAAACTCAAGCTACATAGATCTTAAAATTTAGTAAAATAAGTAAACTTCACATCATAATTGGCCTGAATATGGAATTAGTTCTTTTCCTAGAGGGGTTTTGCTGGTGTGACAGAAGTCAACATTTCCATACAGGGAAACTGAGCTGTACTTAATTATCTCGGAATTAAAACTCGGAAATGGATACTGGAACACATGCAAACTCCAAAAACAATCAATTAATATTAAATATTTGCTAAAAAATCTCGGTTGAAATAACCTGCAGTTTCCACATCTCATACAGCATCGTCGGGCGAGCTGCCAACCGTTTGTCCTGGGAAGACAAGAGCTGCAATTAATCCCTAGGCATTTTAGCCTAGGGATTAATTAATCCACAGATAGAGTCTAATACATTAAAATGCAAACTCTTGAGGTCAAAAGAATCCCTTTTTTAAAAAACAGTGACATCATCTTATGACATTACGGCTGATTCATGATCAAACTGTAGCTTTTGATCTGAGAATGCATATGGTAACCTTGGCTAACCCTTGCAAGTACTGCTGGACTGTCGACGACCTCAATCAGTCAGAACCTTTGTTTTATGTCTCGTGTCCAAAAGACGCCATCCATTCCCATGTTGCGTCCCTCTCCTCAGCCCCTGGTCTTAGGTAGTACGGTCACTTCTACAGTCTGGGCAAACACTCATAAGTCATAACCTGTCAGCATTCTTCATGCCGACCGGCAAGACGACGTACATTACGTGCCCTTAAGCTCAATTTAATGGGAGAAAGAAGAGTGCTCCGGGAAGGCACAGGAATACTAGCATCTGGTGTCGCGGTGTCGTGCGGATGACGGGTCCCTACAGACCCGGCCACGGCACAGGCGAGCCAGAGAGGGCGATGCGCTCAATGAAAACAAACACGTAAACGGGCTCAAATAGGCCCGCGGAGACGCAGACAATTAGACCGCTCTGCCGAGCCTTTGCCCTCGCCTGGGCTAATGAAGCTGATTGTGCTCAGGCCACAGTCCCCCACTCGTTTCCCCGCGAGAGTTCGGTGAGGCCGCTTGTTAACCGGTGACAGCGACTCGAGCCTCCCAGCCTTGCAGCTAATTCAGATCTAAAGGTCAGTCCGCCTCAGATTCGCGCGCGGGGGATACGCAGCCCCCCTTCGACTGCGCTGCGTATTCCCTGCCCGTTGGGGCATGACGCCCTGCGCTCCTCAGCCTCTGCAAAGACACGGCGTGAGGCAGAGGAGAGAGCGTGCAAAGAGAGAGTGTTCTCCAAGGTCCGGGCTGGTCAGAGGTCAGCAAACAGGGAACTGCTTCAGACGTCGCTGTTTGTCGGGAGGGTGGGGGGGAAGGGGCGCGGATGCGCCCCTGCCCTGTACAGCTCTCCACCTTTTCAATTGGAGCTGTGCGACGCTCTGCGCTCCCGTTCCTTAAAGGCCCCTTTCCAGTCCCGGCTCAATTAGCACTCCATTTCCTGCTCCGGGGAGGAGCTGTATGTCAGCTAGGGGCCATGGGGAACGTGTCACGCTGTTACATAAGGATGAGAGAGTGAGCCAGACACTGTTCATATCGCTTCTATCTGCTCCCGCAACTGCTAAGCCAGGCGGCATAGGAAATTAGCCTTCTATAAGGATTTTCCCCACCGCCCAAACAGATAACCAGGAAAGCCAGGTCCTCAAGGGGCGGCGGGCATTTTAAACTGCGAAAAAGAAAAAAAAGGTCTGTGTGTCACACATGCTGATGGATGTTTGGCCCAATCTCAAGGCTTGCTTCTCTGGAGCACTCAATCAGTCAGGTTCCCTAGATGATGGAATCCATTGATCAGAGCCACAATGTTCCTCTCACAGATGATGTGGTACTGTGCTTGGAGCAGTGCGACATATTGAAATATAGGGAAGGGTGATGAAGCTGGGTGACTGACAGCTTCCATTTTATGTAATTTGCACCCCCATCCCCCCGGCCCCGCATAAGAAAAAGGTCAGGCTGGTACAGTAAGTGCTTTATCTCTGATTGCATTTACCACAACATCTGGGGAATTACGTAAATTAAAAAATAGAACCATTACGGAGTCCAGGGCAGATATGATCACAGCAAAGATGTATTTATCAATTCGGCTGCCGTAATAACTGGTAATTGACTCTGGACATGCCGGATTCAATTACTCATTTCAGCAAAGTGAAATCAAGGGATTGGGGGAGGGGAGGGGGGTATACTGCTGTAAGCATTACGTTTGATAAAAGGAGAGCCATTTTCTTTGTCTGGGGCAGGATTTCCTGTGTTGCACCTCCAAGTGGACAGGAGTTTACATGCACAAACAGGCATTTTTGCATGAACCCTCTAAGACTGCTGAAATATGACAAGCGCAAAAGGGAAATCACCAATTTTTTTTGTACAAACGCTTATGTGAGGGTCTGTAGCACACACCCTGGAAGCCTTTTGCCACTGTGAAACAGCGAAGCATGTACACTTTTACATTATATCAACATTTACTGTACTGTCCCACTGTAGGGGGGAAAACTATTTGCAGACTTGCTTCACCAATTGTTTATAACCAGGTTAGTCACAAGGAACAAAGAAATAGAAACAGATTCATAGAATCTATGAACAGAACATGTACAAATGGAGGTGTTTGTGAATCACAGCCCGTGCAGATAAATGATGACTGGATGCGTGGCTTGTCTGAACTCTTCTGTCTCAGGGAATGGAAGGACTGTCACTCTTTACACAAACATGGTATCACAGTGGTTCTTTTGATAAAGGTGCTTCAGCTTAAACTCAGCTCAACACTGCCCCCGAGTGGTAAAACCTAGTCTTCCCTCAATTTCCCAACTTGCTTGAGATGCTTCAGCTTTCAAACACCAAGTCTGCATTCAAATCTAATTTAACGTGCTCCCTTTCCTTGCTGTCTTCCCTCGAGGGAGCTATCTTGTGATGCAATTTGCTACGTGCAGCAAGCAAACTTAAAAGGTGCTCTGCAAGGGAGGATTGACGAGAAACAAACAAAAATGGAACCAAACCGCCCTTGCAACATTTCGGAAGTGCAACACCATAGAGTTGAAATGTGACCGTCACATAGTTCTAGGGTGACCGCCCACTTTTTACATGTGGAGCATTGCATTGTGGGATTCCCTTCTTGCTGGAAGCTTGCATTCTATACCCTTGGTGGAAGGGAGGCTAAACGAGGGAGCGAGGGAATATAATTACTCCCTCCCCTTTCTTAAATTGGATCCGAATCATACTTGGTGTGGCTGCCATATTTCATCCTGGCATTTTGGGGATTCCCCCCTTGAAGCAAGGGAAGGGAACGACAGGAAGAAAGGATTAATTTCAGATCCGAATGCAGCCCAAGCCGTTTTTACACCCCCACCAACAAGACAAAAGACGTGCACTTCCTTAAACCTGATGAAGGCCATTTGCACTGATAGGGTCCTGTCCCTGTGTGTGAACGAAGTGTGGAGGGCATTCCTACCAGTCAGCAGGGGTCACTTGCATGCCTGGACAGTGAATATCAAATATCTTTGAGAGGCGTTCGAGTTGACAGCGTCTTCATGGAGCTTGTCAGAGGTATACTGTGGGGAAGGATGGACAAAATACATTTATCTGGTTTCGATAAGAGCAAAACTTTCTGTTTTTTATATTATTTCTCTTTTAGTAAAGTTTTTGATTGGGCCAGACAGTTTTTGTGCAACAAAGGATATATCTGATGACCAGCTTGTTTAAAATTGGTGCTATGGGGGAATTTTGTGGGTTTGTAGACTATAGCAAGAAAATACATTTCAAGTAACTCCATAGGGATCAAGGGTTGCACAGGGACACAGTGGCCTATTTGATGCCGAAGGCAACATTTTTAAAAGTTGAATTTTGAGTGACGTAATTTACAGCTATTCATTTTGGTGAGGTTAATTTAAAAAATCACCCATCATGTATTTGAGCAATAATATCTATGTGATATTAAAGATGGTTTCAGCAAGATTTACAGCAATATTTTTCAAAATGATCAGTTGTAACTTTTAGCAACAATATGTACAATGACATTAAAGTTGGTTTGAAGCCTCTAGATCACACATCACAGACGGTATTGAAATGGGACCGTTTTATTTATTGTTACGAAAAGAAATCCTTAAAAATTTTAAAAGGGAAAATCAGAAAAGTCGTTGGTCATGAATTTCAGCAATAATATCTTTGATGATTTTAAAGTTGGTTTGAGGCATTTTGCTCACAGAATCGATTGAAACTTTTGTTTCTTTATTTTGAAGAAATATTCCATAGAAATTTACAAAAGGAAAATTTTGAAAAATCATCAGACGTAGATTTGAGGAATAATGTGTAGTTAGTTTGGGGCATCTTGGTCATATGTCACAGAAGCCATGGACATTTTAGTGTTTTAGTTTGAATAAAATTCCTATAAAATTTACAAAAGGACAATTTTGTGCCCATCTAGCATACACCAAGTGAACAGCTACAGTTTATCTGCACCTCAAAATTGCAATTTATCTATAAAATAACGATAATAGAATACCTTTGTCTTTGCACGTTTCTCTTCTTGCTCTTTTCTTTTATTCCTAAATTTGGCACCAGATTGCTTTGACCTCATGTCGATACGGAATTAGTGAACTTTCTCATCTCATATTCGATCTACACTCGTCGTGACCCTTGTTAGTGCCACACCTACGGTTGTCCACAAGGACGATCAAGCTTCAAAAGCAAACGCAAAATGATATGAGCACCCAGAAATGATGCAAATTTCAAAACACATACAAAAAGCTAAAGCAAATGTAACCATGGAAACAGAGAATGGATAGGGGGGCACACGCGCTCGTCGAACAAGGAGTATAGGCCTATGCGCTGTGCTACCCTTAGCTTAACTTTCCGCCCAAGGCGATTGCCTATGCCTAATACCGCGAGGTATATTATGTTTTCGGATGCTGTACTTATGAGCGGACACATTTTATAGACTTTATTCACAAGCATACATCATTATCAGTTTTTATATTGTGTAGGTCTAGTTTTGTTGACGGCTTGAAAATAAGGAAGCTTTCATTTCTCAAATTAGAATATTTATTACATGTGATAAAAAGAAAACAAAACTCCACTATTCAAACAGACAATTTTGACCTCATAATTGCAGAAAGTAGTTTATACACCTGCATCTCCAAAACATATCAAGAATATTTTCTAAGAGCACGGATCCAATAACTGCAACTAAAATAAAAAAGCATTCTCAGCTCACCGGATAAAAAAATGGGTAGAAACAATCTCAAAATTTAGGAAGAACGGGAGAGAAGAAAACAGTGTGTGAATTCATTAAAATATGAGCCACCAAAAAAAATAAAATAATAATTTAGCTTTCACTTCATTGGTTCCATACAGGTTTGGTTCCTTCTTTGGTTCTTGTGAACATACAAGACCAACATTTCATCGTTTTTATGATGTAAAAAAAATTAAATAACTGTCCCAGTAACATATTTGTAACACAAACTTGCAATTTGTCGCAACAGGCACAGTCGGCTGCAAGTCTTCTGCTACACATTTTGCTCTCTAGTGCCTCTAGTGGCAAAACGTTTAGCTTTGAGTGACGTCGCCATTTCTAGGCTCGTTTGTTCCAGTTGCTACGAAAGCCGAACATGCTGAAAATCTGTAAGAGGTCACAATCGCACAGACAGTACAAGACATTACACTAAAAAAAGGCCAACAAGGAGCACTTGTTGATGTACAATATTTCAAAGGGCAGTTGAAAGACTTTTGGCTATACTTGGTTTTGGTGCACTGGCAGCCAAATTCACACATATAGTAGTGTTCTTCGTTGTAAATTATGGGGTGCAGAATTGATAAAAATAAAAATAAAACAATAATAATAAACTGATTTCCAGACAGGAAAGTGTACACATCTCTAACCTGGCTGACCATTCAACTTTTCATTTGGCTGGTGTAATCACACCAGGGCACACAGACATCATAACTGAAATTAAAAATTAAGTTAATTTGACATGCGATACCATTCCCAGTGCGCAAACTGTGGGAACGGTATCGCACAAAATCAGTTGAAAAGGTGTCCAAGACGTGATTCCAACACAATTTAACCGTCCATGGAAGACTGTTGTTCACTGGGTTGTGATGCGACAAATGAAGCCCATATTTTCAGCCAGAAAAGAGAGCTTAGTGTGTGTTTGTGGAAATAATTTCAAAGGGCAAAACTAACCCCATAAACATTTGTCAGGACATCAGCCATCTGGACAGCAGTACCATTGGCCATCTTCCAAAGCAGACTGAACACAGTACAAACACCACACTTCATACTGTATCTAGCTTCCGTCAATCCCCTTTCCTTAGCATTTAAAATCTTAGCACTTAATACTAGGTATGTTGTCAGGATATTCAATTATGCTGACAGTACATTTTATTCTAGTACTTCTTGTTTGCACTGTTATTGTGTACCTTCCTCTTTAGTTGTTGTTGCTCTTATAAACCCGCTGAATTGACTAATGCAGTTTGTTTTGCAAGTCTGCCAAACAGATGTATGATAACAGAATTTCTGTCTCACACAAAAGATGTGTGCAACAGGAAAGTGCCTGACACAATGGTGTCTGCTTTTCTGAGCTCCACAAGCTACAATGTACATTTTCTGATGCTAGGAAAAGGCAAGGATCCAAATCCATCCAGCTAACTGTATGACTAGGAAAGAAAAAGTGGTGGATTAATAGACAAAATCACGTCACATTCTGGCAATGAAACATCGCTAACAAACAGAAAAATACGAAATAAATTGAAGGACACATGACTACAACAGCAACTTTAGCAGTAGACAACCCAAGTTGACTTCATGCCTCCTGTGTAATAGTACAAGACTTGTCCAGTTCCATCAGGAATGTATACAAATAATTGTGGATAAAAAAGGGAACACATTTTAATGTGCGCAGAACGCTCAACCAATAGTGTCCCAAAGGAAATGAACGCAGTTGATTTATGGTAATACATACAATTCATAATTGTACGAGCAATTTTTGGTGCTTATCGTGAATACAACCATTTACACCTTTTTATGGCTTTTGGAAAACAAAAAACTAACATCATTTGGTTGGTCAGGAGTTTCTCCCCATGTAGACCACAGGCTTACAGGTGCTTGTCTGTGGGTTTGGTCACAGTGATGGGGGAGGCTGTGACATCACAGCAGGTAGGCAGTGGCGCCAGGGGGCACGCAGCAGGTGGGAGGTCACGTGGCGCAGGTGGTCGTGCTGGAAGGAGGCGTCCCGGCGGCAGAGGTGGCAGGTGAGCAGTAACGGGGCGCATCTTGCCCGAGGCCGGTGCGCGGACGCAGATGCCTGTCCCGTAGGAGCCGCCGGCTGTAGCGGGGTTCCCGCGGGCCGCCGCGCTCGTAGAGCCCCTTCCTGTGAGGGCCGGCGCCGTGCCTCTGCCGGTAGGCCCGCCCGCCGCCCCCCGTCTCCGCCTCCCGCTCCGGGCAGTGGGCAGCGTGCCTGGCCGCCATCTTTTCGCTCTCCAGGGGCAGGCCACAGTGAGCGCAGCGGATTCTCGCTCTGCCATGCTCGAGAAGGCCCTCTTCCACCGAGCTCTGTGCCCAGCCCTGCCCGTCGGCCTCCACTGGCGACCCCGCGGCGGCATCCCGCAGCTCCCCACAGCGCTCGGCGTGCTCCTGTAGCTGCCGCCCACGGACAAAGATCTGGCCACACCGCCCGCAGGCACAGATGTGGGGCATATGGCTGGAAATGTAGTGGGCAGAGCGGTCCTCCTCCTCCAAGGGGGCCCCGCAGAGCTCACAGGGTGCACACTCTGAGCCCTGCTCCTCCCTCTTAATCGCCACTGTGCCGGGCCCCTCAAAAGCACTACCGTCCTCCACGCCGGACACGCCCAGCTCTTCGTCCCCTTGGCTGAATGGGCACTGTTCCTTCTTCTCATCCTTGTATCGTGGGCTCAACGCGCCGTCATCTTCCCCGCTCTCTCCCACCCGGACAGCCGTCACACCGTCCATCGTAGAGATCTCCTCCAGCTCCAATTTGATGGTAGTTCCGTTCCTGGTAGGCCCGCTGTCAGTGCCTGTCCCCACCGACCTTATCGGTGATTCCATGCTAGGATCAGGGCCGCGCTCGCTCCAGTCATCTCCCTCCCTCCACTCTGGCCCCTCCGACCCGTCAAAGGCCGAGGCATCCCCCCAGACGGGGGCGCCGTGGGCACGGGCTTGGGCCTCCGGTGTTTGGAAGGCCTTGCGATTGGTGCAGGTGAGGCCGTGCTCCACCAGCAGCTTCTCGCAGCTGAAGACGAAGCCGCAGTCGTCACAGGTGAAGGTGCGGCCGAAGCGGGGGCGCTCTCTGGCAGGTGCCCTGCGCCCTGGAGGCCTCTTCCGCAGGTCACAGGGTCGCTCTGTCACACTGTCCACAGGCGCTGGCCTTGGCGCAAGGGGCGTAGCCATTGCCTCCTCTGCAGGTGGCTTGGCGACAACCTGCGAGCCTGGAGCGGGACCTAGCAGGACGGGAGTGGGGCCCAACGTGTGCTGGAGAAGGCACTCGCCCTCGGCACTGTTCCGCCTCGGCTGCTCATACAAGCGTACGCCAAACATCATCTTGGCCTCTGCTGGGCCCAAGGACGGGGAAGAGCTGGAGGAAGATGAGCAGGAGGTGGAGGAGGAGGAGGAGGGTGGGTGGAGGTTAGCATTCGAGCTCTGGTTCCCCCTGAGGTCCTCCAGGGAATCGGGGATGTAGTACATCTGCAGGTAAGCCATGGCCACCTTCAACTCCTCAAAGTCGCTCGGTTCGGTGATGGTCCGACCCAAGTACATCAGCTGCAGGATCAGATCGAAGCACTCTGCACTAACCGGCATGTTGCTGAGGTCCAGGCGGGCCCGCTGATCCTTGATAAACATCATCCGGAAGTAGGAGCTGCAGGCTGCCAGCACGGCCTTGTGGGCCCGGAAGTCCACGTCTCCCACTGAAATGGAGCAGTCGCAGAGGAAGCCCCACTCCCTCTGGTTATTGAGCTGCTGCAGGACGTGCTCGCTGTGAATCGGCCGCGCCATTACCTGGCGTCTGTCTGGCATATCCACCTCCCTGTTGGGAAAACAAATGGGGGCTCTTGACAACAATGTGACTCAAAATAACCTGTTGTCTGGACTGTTGTGCTTTAGTTGATGCTCAAATAACACGTATATGTTTTCTATATTAGTTAAAAGAGTTGTACACAATATAGCCCATTCACGAAAGCTGCTCGACAAGTAACTCAATCATTTGGAAAAGGTTTCAAATTATGACACGCAGTGACACGCATTTACAACCGCAGCTCTATGCTGATTAAACATGAAAAAGGCACACAGTTTCGGTCATGCTAGTTCAGAATTCCAATTTTATTGCTTCACGTGTGCGCAATTACTTTGCAGCATAGCCTAAATTCGGAACCGCTCTGTTGCACAATGTCACGCTAATGCAGATATTCTACGCTTCCGCCTTCCATCTTGTGGTGCTTTTCCAGCCACCCAGCAGTCGCCAACTACTGTAGGTAGCAGCCTAATTTAGCAAGTTAGGCCAATTATGCCTGCTGTAGGCGTACGCTAATACCGTGGCTTTATCGGCTGGCAATAAGCTAATGTAACGTTGACACTTAAATATTAAAGATCACGATGATTTTCTAAAACGTAACGTTACATATCGCTCGAGCTTCATGTCTTTTTTAGCTCGCTAACCAGCTGTATAATCAGCTAGCTAGCTAACGGAATATGTAAGCTCAATTGCGTGCAACTTCCGTCACAATGAAATGGCACATATGGTTGTTTTTAACATTTTTTGTGCATACCATGTGCTTCTAAACGGCATTTACTAGCATTACTGATAAGGACAGGGACACATTTCCTGCAAAACTTTGGCTAACAGCATCCTTTGTTGATACTCATTGTTGACGTTTTCAACAAGCTATGTGGTTTATGTCCCTCCCACGCATTTTCATTGGCCTCTACCAACGATGGAGTCATGCGGGCATTGTGGCTGTCAATCAGACCCAAAAGTCATCAAAACTATACATTTGCTAACGTGTAGGCTACATTGCGCCTTTTAAGTCAACCATCTTAAAATACACAGAATCTCTAACTGTAGCTAATACCAGATTAAAGTAGGCCAAGTAACCACAAACCCGAAACGGCGCTAACGTACAACACTGTGAGGTCTCACGTTCACACGGCCACCCAGCGATAATAAAGCAATCAAGCTACCATGGCTGCGCACATACAGAAATGGCCGTAGCCTACTCAAAAAAATGCGTAGCATACTCACCACTACGGAGCGCCGAGTCGCTCAAATTAATATTTGAGTTTATGCTTGTGACCTGAGATTTGCTTCTTTCTTTTTTAAGTGTAAAACGTGAGAATTGTCGCGAAGGCAGACCACTCCTGCAGCGCGTTTCGAAGCACTTCCGCACAGACACACTTATGTGCTACCGCACTGAGTCTGTGTCAGTCTGTTCCAGGTCCAACCCTTCCTACGAAAATTCAGCCCTCCAAGGCCAGTTGTAAACTGCTTGGAGAGAAAGGCACGGCACATCTGTACAAAAATGGCCTGCAGAACACCAGCATAGCGCGTAGCCTAATTTCCAATAGCCTATGTAGGCTACATTATTGGAGTTTATGTTAAATCGTAGCCTACCCACTTTATAGCAGAGTATCGTTGTCAGTGTCAAAGGTTGTGGCATTTATTGGTTATGTGCTTTATCTTGCCAGACATTAAAAGTAAATGCATTCAGTTGGTATGAGAATAATTACAATAGACAAGGTTATATTTGGAAGTTTAAAATAACAACAATTGTACGCAAAACAGACAAGGAGAAACACTCAACGCATTCCAGTGCTTGTTGTAGCCTACTTTTATCACTTAAAAGCATTTGACCAAATTGCAAAATCATATTTGTAGTTTCAGACTTAATGTCACGCACATGGAAACAGCGAATTAAACCCTCAAATATAGCGTGGGAGTACGGAGTTTCTAGTTGGCGTAACATTTACGCACACAGGTATATTTTACCTTTGTGTGTACAGCGAAACAAATGTGGTCACGTGATGGACAACAAACTGAGCTTGGAGTCGCGCAGGAAGGAGCGCGAGACCGAACGAGAACTACCCTGCAGCAACAAATACTAATCTGAACCCATTTACGTACGTAAGCGGTAAGAGGGCTTTTCCATAATCGATGCGAATGAACACATTTTTCTGTTATCTGCACTGTTCGTAATCATGTACAGTTACGGCCCGTGTTGCATGACACGCTGTTTTTATTTCCGCAAAGAACATTTCATTCAGTGCATACGCGTAAAAATGGATGTGATGCAGTATTGAAATTAGCTTGGCCGGCTAACTGTCGCGAGTTGGCAAAAAAAAAAAAAAAAAAAAAAAAAAAATGAAATGGGAGTAGCCTACCTATGGTAACTATGCAGATCATATTGATAGGTGATGCATCGTCGAACCGGAATACACATGCATGAAAGGAGAGATACCGCTAATTTTGTGAAGTAGCCTAGCCTAGTATGTGAATTGACGACGTAAACTGCATTTGATGCCGCAACTGTGATTTGGTGTGTATCATGTACATGCTATATCTGTATAAGCTTGCTGTATATTGTCCGGTATGATTAACGTTATGGGGTGTGCTCTTTAGGCTAGACTATAACATAGGCTACCTTTTAAATGCGACCACCACTAATATATATTTCTCCTAAATTGATATTTAAGAAGACTGAAATATTTCAAGATAGGTGTACCTTGCAAGCTACCTAAAGAACGAATCGCTCATTACCCTAAAACAAAAGTTCAATAAAGAAACTGAGATAACTTAATGGGATGAAGAAAACCTAACTACTGCTTTGTCATGTTTACTCGAGATTTCTAGTAGGCATAGTTCTAATTGTTTAACCCTTTAATGTAAATGCAAAGTGAGCCAGGAAAACAATGTGGACATGATTGTTGAAATGGTAATCGAACGCAGCAGCGGCACGCGGTTGCTCAGTCCAGATGAAAACAGCTGGCTCTGTTGGACTGAAATACAAATATTTCGCCTTTTGACCAGCAGGGGGCGATCCTATTGAGCCAGGGTTAACACGTCAGAGGCGTCGCAAAGCCAGATCATCGAGGTTGGGAGTGGCGGCTGGGGGGCGCCATGGAAGTGTCCAGCCACAGCTTGTTTCTCCTGCAACAGCTGAACGTCCAGAGGGAGTTCGGCTTCCTGTGCGATTGCACCGTCGCTATCGGCAACGTCTATTTCAAAGCCCACCGTGCTGTCCTGGCTGCCTTTTCCAACTACTTCAAAATGATTTTCATCCACCAGTCCAGGTTAGATACCTTGTAGAATAGTATGCAGGCATTGGTGAATATATATGGCTATAGCAGTCTACGCAATGTTTAAATTATTCCATATGAAATTTTTATCACTTGTGATCATAACCCATTTTTTGTTGTGAATTTCATTATGTCACACAGACTTTTGGGCTACAAAAAAAATTATATGGAAAATGGTATCAAAAGTTGAAAATGCTAGATGCGTATGATAATCTTATCAATGTCAGGCATACACACTTGTTTAAGTTCAGAAAACATCTTGCAGCATAATTTTAAAAAAGGATAAGTTGAGAGCTGGCATTTAAAGGGAAGCAGAGAGTTGCTATTATTTGCCATCATCATTTAAAAAAAAAATAAATAAAAAGTTTTTATGCATGCATGTTTGGCATTGGATTAAAAAGAATACTGACATATCAAAGCTTCCATCAATAAGTGACTTTTTTGCTTTTCTGGGGAGCTGTAGATTTGAGATGGTATTGTTAAACATTTAGTCAATTTGAGTTCAAGGAACTGAACCAACATCCCACCCCCTGACCAACATCCCACCCCCTGAGTCTTCTCTCATCCCCCACAGCGAATGCATCAAGATACAACCCACTGACATCCAGCCGGACGTGTTCAGCTACCTGCTCCACATCATGTACACAGGCACTGGGCCCAAGCAGCAGGTGGAGCCCAGCCGACTGCAGGAGGGCATCAAGTTCCTGCATGCCTACCAGCTACGCCTGAATCCCAGCGATGGTAGCCAGGACACTGCTGCCCAAGACGCCCTCAAAATGTCAAACCTTTACGGCATCCAGATCTCATCGCAGTCAGCTGCCAAGGAGGGCCCAGGCCCGAAGGGAGCCCCAGGGCGGGGCCCCGGTGGAGGCCGGAGCTCGGGTCGGTCCGAGCGCTCTCGCGCCCAGCCGGCTCCGTCCACGGCACCCGGGGGGGTTTTGTCCGACGGGTGTGGCGGGGTGGAGCTCCGCAGGGTATCCTCGGTGGCCTGCGGGGAGGATCCCGTCGCCACGGTGACGGTAAAGCAGGAGCAGGTGGAGATGGAGGTGTCGGCGGAGGAGGAGGAGGGAGTGTCGGGGGCAGGAGCGACCCGCTCCCCGGCCCTTAAGAGCCCCAGCCCCAGCTCCAGGGACAGCTGCGAGACGCGGCAGGGACTGCGCGGGCACTTCTTCGCCCACGCCACCGGCTGCCCCCCCCCTCGGCGCCCCCGGTGGCATCGCCGGGGACGGCGGCAGCCCCGGGGAGGCGTCCAAGGGGGCGCGGGAGGAGGTGGAAGAGCTGGAGGGCTCGGGGGAGCGCCTCCGGGGCGGGAGGAGCCCCAGCTCGCGGGAGTCGGAGTCGGGGTCCGGCGGCCTGGAGGAGGCGCTGCAGCAGAGCCGGGCCCTGGCGGAGGAGCTGGCGGCCGAGCTGAGGGGCGGCGGTGGCGGCGGCGGTAGCCCCCGCTCCCGCAAACGCAGGATCGTCTGCGCCGTCTGCGGCCTCAGGTTCGGCCAGAAGAGCCAGCTGCAGGAGCACATGTACAGCCACACGGGGAGGGGCTCCCGCTATCACCGCTACAGCCGCCTCTGCAGCCAGCTCATTCAGGCCTCCCAGCACTTCTGCGAGAGCCAGGCTGAGCTGGCCGCAGAGGAGTCCCCCAGGGACGTCCAGGACAATGGCAGCTCCTGCTACTCCCTAGACTCTGAGGTCTCCCAGGAAAGCATTGACACGTTCGTTGTGGAGTAGGGGAAAACAGGAAAGAGAGAAAATCAAATAAAACACCTCTCCTCCTGGGATCTTTCTCGGTGGTCGCTGCCTATATTTCTCTTTCATTTTCTGTAGCCTTTACATCTTGTCATGTGCCACTATCCACGCCCACGCCCATCCCTGCCCTGGTCTGTTATTCTCAATGCTGTCGGCAGCAACACTTGAGGGTCTGAGATGCTACAACAGTGGGCTGCAGTAAACTGTAATCTCGTTCAACTGGAGAGCAGCTAATATTTATTGAAACTTCATATTCAGGTAAACTGTGTGTGCAAGTTATAGGCTAGAAAATCTGTCTCTGGCCTTCAAAAGGGAATTGTAACTAACCAGTAAAATGAGACACATTTGGTAATGCATTACAGGTATGTCTTCTTGCAATGGGCAGCTCACTTCAAGAACAGACATTCGTGAAGAAAAACACAATAACATGAAAGTCATGGACATGCCCCAACACAAAGTTTATTCGATATTTATATACAGGCATTGTAGTTTTACAACACTAAAACTGTAACGTCCTTTTAGGCACCCACAGATAAATAAATAGCAATTTTTCTATCTTTAAATCCTGTTCACTATTAAGAGAAAGTAAATGGATGCTCTCGAATTTCCAATTGGCAACTGGGCTAACTCACAAATACATGTGCATTGATCTATTTTGATAGGTGTTTAATCTATCTCCCTGTTGACTCATGAATGGGTCTCATGGTACTGCTAAAGGACAGACCATTCACTGATGTGAGCTGTGTTCAGCCATATATGTCAGTCATGGTTGTGGGATAGTGGCTGCATTAATTCTGGTACCATACCAGTAATTCTTGTATGGTTATACTACCAACAATTAAAAACCTCATATTTAGATTTTAGCAACCTCATTTTTGTTCCAATTTTGCAGTTGTTTGAGCCTGCATTCATGTGTACTTGTCCAGAAAATGCAGTTTGTCCATTTAGAACCATTGGAATCGGGCAATGGAAAAACATTTGCCTACAATTTACTTCATTGTCTTTGTGAGTGTCTGTTAATGGTGTGGTCATTTTTGCTGTGGTAGTTTCAGTTCACAGTTTTGCAGCATATCTGCATTCTTCACAATACCTACTGCAATTTGTCAGTGACATGTTGGAATACATTAGGATGTCCACGTATTTATAACAAACACTAATGTACGTTAATGTTTTGAACATTACAAAAAACTTTTGCAAATAAAATGTCCTTTTTTTTTAGAAATTGGTTGAATCTGTTTTTTCTCTGGGATTTCTCACATGCGGACAGACTTAATGATGATAGTGGTAGAAAGCTCACATTCTTACTGTGATTCAATGTTGTCTTTATGCTGCAAAGTCAATGCAATGTAAGTTCTGGTATATTTGACCATATATTGGTCATTGGGACTTCAAAAGAAGATAGATTGACCATAATAGTAGATATTTGCAATGGTAAATCAAAACTAGAAACAAATCACATTGCTTCCCTTCATGTCCCTGTGGGGCATAGGAAGATAAATATGTGTAATATATAGATTTTATTTGCTTTATAATTACAATACATTTCTCATGGAAATAAATAATGCGAGAATATAATGGGGTTAAATGCTCATGCTTCCTCACTGCACTGCAATAAGGATGTGTCACCTCTAGAGGGAGGCCTAGGACCAAATAATGAACAGAGGGGTACTGCCACGTCAGTGCTTGGCGGTTCATAGGTGCAATGTATCACAATGGCTTTACAGCACACATTAGGTGTGGCATTGTGGTGCCTACAATGAAAGAGTGTTCGACTATCAGAATGGCCAAAACGAGAGATATTAATATTGTCTCCTTACTGGTCCTTACTAACCTGGCAGCATCCCTGCCCTCTTAGGATACTGTTTTCAACATGGAAATTATTCCAGATCATTGTGCCCGGCAGTTGCTGGCAGTATTATTAACTTAGCTATGTCTGTTTCCATTGTACCATCTCCTAGTACAGTTAAGTTATTTTTTTGGTGATAACACAGATTAAAACTTAATCGATTTACACAGAATACTTATCCTCAGTGTCATATAGGTACTGGAGTCTTACTGCCTTACAAATTGCTATGGAAACAAGATTTACAGTCTGTGGTGTCATACTTTGAGTCACAGAAAAAATTATTATGGCACACAGAAATATGTGGATGGATAAAACTACACAGATGAACCCTTCTGAAGCTTTGTACTGCCGATTGATCTATAGTGGAAACATGTTTGGTCCGATAAAAAGACTGAAGATACACTGAATTTCCAGTATACTGATACAAAATAAGAACAACAGGCTACAGCTGGGTAGGATCCAGCAATATTCAGACAGGCTATTTCTATAAAATTTGTATTCATGGATTAGACGAAAGGCCACGTTATTTATTTTAATGTTGGCAACATTATAGCGTGCAAAATGCTGGTCATTGGCAAGATCAGTCGTCTGCAGCATATGTTTGCTAAATTAAGACCGATTGTGGCAGAAGGCTGTAACCAATTTATAGGTCCTTCGGATCCATTTTTCAAGTCAGGTCAATTACCCCATCCTTACCCCCAGTCCTGATGTGTGACGTGTATTACTGACTCATTTATAAACATGGTCTGAGAGGAAAGTTTATCTGCTGTCAGATAATGTTTACGCGTATGAAGCTGTAGCCTGCCATTACATGTTTCACTCTTTTTCTATTTAATTAAATTAAAATAAAACATATTTTGAGTATATTATTTGCTACTAAGTCACATGCTAAATAGACCCACTCCTGATGTACATTTGAGAAATTAACTCAAATAGATCTACAATTACCCTATGGCAATAATACGAGCTTAGTGTAGTTTACAACTCAATTACAACAGTAGTGTTTTTTGCTGCCTCTTAAACAAGTACGCTTATCAAGATATTCTCTTTTCAAATCTATATCAGAATAAGATGTGTTCATCAAAAATTATGTAATCTTGCTTCAAATATATGAACTGAGAAAAGGTTTTGTGTTAATTTTGATGCTTGATGAAACAAACAGATCTTGGTAGTGTCCTCTGACTTTTGGACCCCACTGTGTGTGTGTGTGTGTGTGTGTGTGTGTGTGTGTATGTGTGTGTGTATGTGTGTACACTGCTGGAACTCATGGCCAGGTTAGTGTGCCAAGATATCTCAATTGGATGGTTCTTCTTCTATTATTTCTCGAGCTGACATTTGTAAAAGGACTGTAGCCAGTGTGTGCACTTCATAACTACAAGCTACCCAAGGGTGCTATGATGATTCAGCCATTAACTGAAAACATCTGTTTGTTGGAAGGGTGATAAATCAGGGTATTAAGCCGTCACCCTCGCTAATCATGATATTTCCAATTCAGTTTTATAATCTTACAAATAACACACAAGCACTAAACGTTCTAGAAGATACTGCTATTTATAGATGTGATAAAAGCTAACATTATGGACATCTGCAGGCAGGAGTACTAGGCAACAACGGGAAGAAGGAACACTGGGAATGTCCAGAACTGAAACACGTTCACTGAAAATGAAATGCAACATGAACGGTTATACCGCGCAACTGAATTTACCAGAGCAGTTATAGGATGAAGCCCTCACCAAACATGAACACCAACCTTTTTTCCCCCCAGCTAAACAGGATATTTGAAAGCGACAAGACACAGTGCAGTCCAAAAGTATTTGGACAGTGACACAATTTCTGTAACTTTGGCTGTGTACTCCAGCAGAGCCAGTCAAGAACATTCCACTTTTCGGCTCTGAAAACACCTTGGTTGCTTCAGCAGTCTGTTTGGGGTCATTGTCCTCCTGCTGAAGTTCCGTCCAATGAGTTTCAACGTATTTGGTTGGATCTGAGCAGGTAAGATGATTCTTTGCACTTCAGAATTCATCATGCTGCTGCCGTTAGAAGTCACATCATCAATAAAGACAAGTGTGCCAGTTCCAGTGGCAGCCATACATGCACAAACGCTATCTCCTCCATGTTTTAAAGATGAGGGCGGTGCTTTGGATCATGAGAAGTTCCTTTCTTTCTCAACAATTTTCTCTTTCCATAACTTTGGGACAGGTAAATACTCAACTGTCTATAAGAGTTTCTTAATGTACCTTTTAACCAGTTCTTGAGGCTGACCAGTGGTTTGCATCTTGCAGTGAACCCTCTGAGGTTATGACGGTGTAGTCCTCTCTTTATTTTTGTCATTGACACATCTACGCCTACATCCTGCAGAGTGTTCTTGATCTGTTTGGCAGTTGAAAAGGGTTTTTTTCTTTCCAGTGGAAAGTATTCTTCAGTCATCCACTACAGTGGTCTATCAGGTTGTTTGCTATTGCTGAGCTCACCAGTGCATTCTCGCTTCTTACCATTGGACCAAACCGTTGATTTTCACACACTGAATATTTTGACTATGTCTCTGATCAATTTATTATGATTTTTCCACCCCATGATGGCCTGCTTTACTGGCACTGACACTTTTTTGGTCCTCGTGTTGAGAGACAACAGCAACAGACTCCGAATGCAAATGCCACATGTAGAATCAACTCTAGACCTTTTGTTCGCTTTCTTGTGCATGAACTCATAGTGCATCAGCACACAGCTGGCCAAGAAACAGCTGAGCAGCCAATTGTCCAATTACTTTTGGTCCCCCAAAATGGGGGAGGTTATGTATAAAAAAGACTGCAATTTCTACATGGTTCACCCAATGTGGATGTTAATACCTGCAAATTAAAGCTGACAGTCTGCAAATTAACCTCATATTCATTGTTCAACAAAAATTGTGTGACTGTCCAAATACTTACGGACTGCACCGTATGTGTATATGTGACACGGCCATAATCAGCAGGAGTGTCACACCAATCAGCTGGTTAATCAGAAGATGTGTGGATATTACTGGACAGTGAAATTGTATTTACTGGCTTGAAATACTATTTTGCCTGAAATTAACAAGGCAATTTTAGATCCGGGCAAAATAACCACAGCTACAGAAGTCCAAATGTAATCTAATAGCATACCAAAATGAATATATGAATATGGTGTTCCTTTTTTAAATCTGTGTTTCTTTAACCATTTTATATTAATGCTTACATATATATATTATAGTAAGCATTTGAATGCTTACAGTTCTAGAGAGTGTATGTTCAGTGTGCTTGTGTATGTACAGTATATAACCATGTGTCTTTGAGACAGTTTGTTTGTCTGAATGTGCTTCTCTGTGAGAGTATATAATGTCTAAAGTGTTTCGCTTTAGGCTTAAAGGGTTTCTCATCCCCTGGTCAGTGCTGGTAGTCATTTATTCATGACACTGTAATTTATTTGCCAAACATTCATTCATCAAATGCTTATTTAGTGAGCATCTTAGTGGAATTTCTTAATCAAATCCAGTCTTATAGATTAATAACACATTGCTAGAGGCCTTATCCCTAGAACAGTGCTTAGAAAAAACAGCGTTTGTTTTTTCTTAGAAGAGGCCTTTGGAAAATTTATCCAAATGCACAAAGGTGTCATTTGCCATTTGTCAAATGTGAGAGGTCTTCCAGAAGATCTTAATATCTCTGTGTTTCTCTATTTTATGTTGTGTCTCAAAAGCCTTGATGAAACAGGAAGATTGGCGTGGAAATAAGTGTCTTGTCTCTTTCACTCAGTCTGTCTGCAGTGATCCTTCTACATGTTCCTGAACAGTAATACACCAAATCCATTTTTTTTCTTTTTTTTCCAGCATAGGCAGACATGCTTATGATATATGTACATAAATACAAAAAGGTAAAACAGAGCTACACATCTACAATCAGAATCACACACATAATCCATTTTGATAACAATTCTCAAGGGTAAACTTGATAAAAGACTGTCTTGCTCTGCATTTGATATGGAGGAGCATAACCATACCCAGCTGCTTGGCCATTTGGCCTTAAATCCACAAATCTTTTCATCTGTAATGATGTAGGATAGAGATGAAATCACCAAATAAGAAAACAACAAAAAATATAGGGTAACCTTCCATATACTGATGGTTTCAATACTGATTAAAATGTGCATTATTGACAGTTGTAATACCCTAAACCACACTTAGGAAATTTTCAATCACAACGATGCTAATGCACTCCTTTTCCAATAGCTACTTGAGGAAAAAGAATGAGGAAAATGTTCTTGAGGTTATACATTTCAGATAAAACTGCACTCATGGGATGAAACACAAATGGTTACTTTTCATCAGTGTAAAAAGGAACTGCCACTGGATAACTTTCACAGAATAAGCTTTTCTTTTTTCCTGCTAAGTCATAGAATGAACCAGATGAACCAACACAACAAGCAACTGGACAGTATGATTAAAATATTATAAAATGGTTAATCTAAGTTTTATTTAATCTGTCCAGTATCTTTAAAACTGTCTTACGAACATGACAACATGTATTTAATGTTCAGATTCTCCTACCGTGACCTTCAAGTAACACAATAATGGCTAGTCCCTTAATTGGACCTGTGGGCATCGCACTCATTTCTGTATGACATTTTTTTGATGTCTTAAAAAGTCACATTACTCTGCTTGATAGAGCACTGGTGGAAAGCATGTCTTGCTGAAATTGCAGGGATAGAGAAAAAAGCTTAGTTCTAGATATGTGTTCTGTGTATGTATGTGTGTGTGTGTGTCTTTGTGTGTGTGTATGGGGGTGATTGTATGGTGTTTGGCCACACATAAGCAAGATCCTTGTCCTGAAATCTCAGCATTTCTGATGGCCTCCTGCTTGTTTGTCCCCAATAAGTACTGTAGAACATGATTGATTAAGGAGGGGGTTAGAGGTGACATTTGCATGCTTGTGACCCCTGGGGGACGCCTGCAGCTGCTGCCTCCAGTTCTGCCGCAAGTTGGTCCAAGGCCGCCTTCAGAGCTGCCTGGACCAGGGAGGAGGCGATCTGCACTATCAATGCCTCGCAATTCCGTGGGCCCAATTCACCATGAGGGAGGTCGTTTAGAAGGGATCTGCCCTCAAGGTGCAGGTCCTCCAAAGCGGATTCCATTGGTCCATTAGTTACCACAATGTCTGTGTCTATAGCTACTGTATCCCTGCTGAGGTACTCCATGTAGTCAATCCCATTGTGTACCCTGGCATTCAAGGCCAGGGAATCTTGCACGCTGCTTTCCGGAACGATTCCACTCAAGGAATGGCCCGCCACTATTTCATCCTCTGCATGTACGTGCTCTGGAATTCTGTCATTCTCAGCATGTGCGACATCCATTGGAGATCTGGCTTCGGACTCCTTTAACTGATCCTTGTGGGAGTCTGCTCTGACACTAGGGGACCAATCCAAGTCTTTCTCTATGGCAGGGGTCTCCTCCATCAGTGGTGGGAGGCCACAGGCAGTTTTTGAGGGAAGGTCAGATTTCAGTCTCCGGTCAGGTCTGTCCAGCTCATCCTTAGAACAATGCCTAGGTTTATATTCTTCTGCCATCATTTTCAACCCCACAGGGCTCCCACGACCATCAGCCCTATTGCTGCTCTCCACCGGGTTTCTCTCTTCTGTCCCTCCTTGTCCCAGAGCACTCACCTCCACACTCACCGTCAGGTGACCCCCTGACTCCGTAGCGGCTTCTGAACAGTCACCCTCTGGGACGTTGAGTTCCCCATGTCCAGTGGCAGGCACTTCCAGGGTCTCTTGGTCCAATGGGGCCCTTGTGCCCCTATCTTCTGCTGCGGTAGAGGAATTCTTACTTCCCCGTTTAAAGAAAAGTCCCATTTTTTTCCTGAAGGAAGCTTTTGGGTGACGTTGGTCCTTGGATTCATTTTTCGCTGTGGGTTCTGAACATGCTCCTTTCGGCTTCTTGGATTTGTGAGACGTGATCAGTCTTTTCAAGGTGGATCCAGTTTTGTCCGAGAATCCACCTTTTCCCTCTGTGAGGGAACCACTGTGATCATGGCAAATGCTGGCTTTGCGATCTTTGCTTAGGCCAGTGGAGTCATCCACAAGTAGCTTGCCAGCAAGGCTGGCCTTTGCATCATGGAAGGTTCCATCTGCACCTTGTTCCCCACAAGATCCCCTCCTGCGTCTCCGAATGCAGACCAGGGAGGGGGTCCAGAACCACCTCCGGGACCTTTTCTTTGCCCGGCCCTTCACTATACTCCCATCATCCCAACCTTCCCCTTCCGCTTCACTCTTCTCTGCAGTGGACCGCACGCCCAAACCCACTGCAGGGGCTTGCTCACTCTGCATCTCTGGCTGCTTGCCGGCGAGATTCTGGACACTCTCCACTGCGATGTTCAGGGAACCATCATCTACCATGTTGCCTTGCTGGTTTTTGGGGGAAGCCATGCCGGGCCCCTTGCCTTCACTCATGGCATTGGGTCTCTTAGTCTGAGCCTCTGTTTGGGTGTCACCCTGAGCCTTAGCCCTGAATTTGCCCAAGAGCAGCCTTGGGGGGCCTGTCAGTTTCCTTTTCAAACCGACTTTTTCTTGGCTCTGTCCAACTTGGACCTCCGGTACCGACATTGCTTGTAGACTTGCACCAGGTTTAAAGGTTTTCCTTTCGTAACAAAAATCCTATGTACACATCAGCACATCTGCAGAACAACCTCTTCAGGGTGCGATTTTACATTGCCGACAGCTTTCACCCTAGTTCCTTTATAATGATGTCAAGGAGAAGCACTGAAAAACCTGAGGTAAATCAAAGCATAACATCAATCATAATTCAACATAATCTAATTCAACAATCTCAAACCTTTTAAAAGCCTTGGTTGGCGATCAATGTTTTTAAGTGTCATATACGAAAACCTTCAACGTAGTAATTGTGACAATAAAATGTAATTATTACTGTAATTGTATGCATTTCAAAATGCTATATATAAAAAATCTATATAATTAATCTATACCCTTCCAGCAGAACCTAACTGAAAGAGCATCCACCAAATGGGTCCTGAATCACTAGCCTATACAGTTAATGCACAGGTATACTCAAAGAATTCACTGTGTGGAGAAGCCATTATCACGTAATGACAATTTAATATAATTCTGGGATATGCGTATATTAGAAATTATGTTGTGATACATGTAGTTAAGCAATGTTTTGTTTAATTTTGCCTTTGTGTACCGTTGCACAATAACAGTTGAACTGTATTGTAACATGAGATCCTCCTTCTTCAGCATTTTTGTTTCGGATCGGGAAACTCTTAAAACATAGGCTATTTGCTAAATATGTGCATATATTGCAAAAATACAACCACTGCAGTGTATCTTAAAAACAGATCCTTCCTTAACGAATCCGTGAATCACATTTGTCCGCTACCAAAGCACGCCACACTGTAGCATTAACTAGTAAAACAGTATTGATACTAAATGTATTATCGATTCTTACCATGCATCCTTTGATAAAAAAACATTGGATAACAACCCTTCAAGACCTAATAATTATTTTCACAATTCATAGTGTAGCCTGCTAGTCGTCTGATCGTCTTTAATGACATTTATGGATTTAGTTACCCGCTTATTCTTGCTGATCATTTTGATTAGACTACTGGTTTCAGAAGTTTAAGCAAAATCAAAGATTTTGGCAATTTGTACTCTGCTCACGGTTGGAACAAAACAAACAATACATGAAACAGGATGGGCGTACTTACAGTCGTGCAATATCCTGCAAATTACTGCAAGATGGTGTGGTTTTTTTATTTCCAAAGTTCAAAATGCGCTGGAAGGTAAAAACGCCACTGGACTGAGAAGCAAAGTCTTCTGCAACCACGCGCTTGCCTGCAAGCCTGAAAACACGCTGGTGACTGTCGTCAGCGAGCAGGTAGGTGTCGGCCACAGTTACCATAGAAACCTAACGACTGACAGTGTTTCCACTTCCAGAAATGTTTAATACCGTCATTGAGAACGACACTACAGAGAGAACAGCGGGTAATTTCGTTAAAATTAATCAAGGTAATGGTGTAATATCAGAATAAGTAGGCAATTTAGAACCAGCATCCGGTCCCCATCCCAGAAACGTGAAGACATTTGGGCAAAAATATTATTGTAAGCACAGAGCACAGTGCTAAAAGGTATAGTATAGCCACCTTTCTCATCGTGGAGTTTTACCTCGTTTTGCTAGTTGGGGGTTCAGGCCTGGTTTTTGCCCAATTTTTCTTCTGTTTCTCTGTATCTTTGTGACAGTTCTCAGTAAAAAGCGCTATACAAAATAAAATTGAATTGAACCTTTCATTGTTATTTTTGCTGAGCGTTCTGGAAAGAAAGCTGTTTCCAATGTAGAATTAAAGTGCACTCCAAAAGTGTTAGGACAGCAGTGATACATTTCTTTGTTGTTTTGGCTCTGTAACGTTACTCCATCACATTGGATTTGAAATGGAACAGTGACTATGAGGTTAAAGTGCAAACTTTCAGCTTTAATTTGAGAGTTGCTACATCCATATGGGGTGAACCGTGTAGCAATTGTAGCAATTTTTACACATAGTCCCCCCATTTTAGGGCACCAAAAGCAATTGGGTGTAAAAAGGGCTACAAATGCTACACGGTTTCAAATCTAATGTGCTGGAGTACAGAACCAAAACAACAAAAAATGTGTCACTGTCCTAACACTTTTTGAGTGCACTGTATAAATCCCACCACATCACCCATTGTGTATTGTGCGTGTGTATATTGTGTGTTTGTGAGTATGTGTATGGGGTACATAAATAAAAGATAACAATTTTGACAATTGGTAGGTAGTAAATTTGTATTATGTATGAGCATGGAAAGATGCTGCATGATAATATTGCTCTTGTGGGTCATTGTGAGGCAATGTTTTTCCTGCTATGTTTTTAATTTAGCACTGTTCTTCTGTTTGATGACTATTCTTGTTGTTCTGTCTGAATGTATTGAGAGTATCATACGTTTTATTTAGCATTTTGATTTGAGTGTGCAGTACTTTGGCGATGGGCCTACAAATTGTCTCCCACGCCTGAAGTTGCCATTGAAGTGCATAAATGTATGTAGGCCAGTTCCCTAAGCTACGGGAAATAGTCCATCCCTCTAGGAGCTTCTCTTTTTCATGTCTCTACCAATGACGACTCAAAATAAATTGATTTGGGATATCAGTCAAAGTTGGACGACTCTCGTGATAGTTCATTGCCACGCACCAATTTGGAATGCACATTTTTCCCACTGCTGAAATGTATTTCTGCAACTGTGCCCAGCTCTGTTTTCACTGCAAAACCACCAAACCCCCTTATCTCCCTTTTACAAGGCTTACTGAGTTGAAGTGAGCAATCTTATGTACGTGATGGGATTCTTCAGTGTGCATCCTCAATTCTGGTGGAAGATACTGAAATTAAATCAAGATATATGATGCTTTTCATCCCCCAGAAATATATCTCAAAATCCCCTGTTCCTCAATTGACACACACAAGTTGTTAATACATGGAAATAGACTTCACCAACGAACTACTGACTCTCATGAACTCGTCCCGACTGAATGTCCCCTGGACTGAAAGAAGTCTGGCGATCCTGAGTGGGGACAGCAATATAGGAGTCAGATTATGCGTTTTTGACAAATGAGTCGCATTTCAGTCAAATGTAAACTCCATCCAGCAACATGCTGTAAAACTCCTGAGCACTCACTGAATCAAGAATAGCTATGTTGCGTGACCTTGATATCCGCAGTGCACTGTTGGTATTTGATTGCCATTTGATACGATGAAGGCTTTTGCGGACGGTACGGAAAATCTCCCACCTGCCCCAGTATGGAATTGTACGTGCTTGCCACTGTAATCTTCATCCATCAAAGCCCTACACCTCAGCTACTGTCTAGACTCCAAGCTCCACTCCGATCCTCCTCCTCGGGTTAGAGAAAATGATGACTGATTTTTATTCCACCCTGACAAAAATTTGTCCTCAGCTGAACCAAAGCATCACTGGCTATTCATACTTATCACGATGGCATCTCCATAATGGAGGAAATTCATCTTTACAATGAAACACATGGTCCTGCAGGAGTGAAATTAATGATCCTTTGGTTTACTTTTTGGAGGGAAAATGGAGCCGCAGTTCTTAGGCAATCTCTCAAGAGGATTTGCTGCATCCGCTCTGAACGCTTGACGGCCGCATCTGTGCTGCTTTGTTTAAGTTGCGTAAATCACATACCTCTAAGAAATGGCATGCTCCGGCTCTATTTGCATTTATCTGTGAGAAACTTTGGCTGAAGCTCAATGTTGGTTATTAATCCCTTTAATCACTTGAGTCTCACTGTACCCTCAATTAATACTTTGATACTGTAATTTTAATGAACAGATCGGCTGCATGTGATAATAGATGATCCAGGGATGTGCTTTTGGACCCTCCAAGCATTTATAAATCTGCTCTGAATGAACCATACTCATTGTTTGCTGATGTGCTCCCTGAGGTGTGTTTATAGAACACATTGCTTACATTTCTGATTAAAGTAATGATTATTGAGTACTAATTACATTTACACATTAAGAGCACTGAAGAAGGAACACCGTTCCTCTTCCTGGGAGCATCCCTCAATCACCTTTTACCTGGCTACTATAGAGCATGAAGGAAAATAAAGGAGCAATTGTGTTCTGAAGACTGACTCATCATCATGAGTTTGAAGGCAAGTTTCACACTCATTGTCTGGTGGACAAGACATAGGAATGAATCAGTCAGAACAGTAGGTTTGAAACTGGCCGTTATGTTGTGAACGAGAGGCGTCTGCATAAGGCCTATTTTTGTGATGAAGGCAATTCAAAAGAGGCTGAATTCAGTACATGCTGAAACCTGCTCCCCGTTTCTGTTCTAGCTGTTTTATGGACCGACCTCTTTAAATTAAGTGTTTTCAACTGAGGCGCGAATTGATAACCTTATTTTGAAATCCATTAACAGTTTGTCCTGTAAGTAATGCGTTTTTGTGGGAGTAATGTTTTGCTGGATGTGCCTGCAGCACACAACATATTTAATTTTAATGAGTAATTTGCCAACTCGTATGAATATCAATGAAGAATCACTGGAGAAATATCTATTGTTCTGTTTGCGCAAACAGCATTCCAGCAACAAATCTAATTTTCGCAAAGGACTTGATGCTTGTTAAATATGTGAAAATTAGATCAGATGTAATTCCCCAATAAATCCCCGGGTTTGTAAAATTGAGTTATAGCAGCCTCCTTGGCTTCAAATGCAACTTTTGGTTGTGCATTTGTTTTTGGTTATAGTGCATCTTTTGCCTTTTGGAATTTGAATATAGGCACAAGTTTTCCTGGAAAAAAAGAGGTTCTATAGTGCGTATATCTGCAGCAAAACTCCAGCATAAAAAACTAAATAAATGATGTTGTGCTTTCAATGCAGTTTGACCTTGAGGATGTCATTCTAAGTGGTAAACTTCACAGAACACGTCACCACAGATGTTTTTGTTTCTCTGTCTGATTCAGTGACCACTAGAAGTAGAAATGACTAATGGGACCCCTACCACTGCCTGTTTATGCGCGTTATTAACATTTATATAAGTGCCGTTGTCCCTTTACAGGACCTCATGTACTTAAATGTAATGCAGGGGCCCATATCACACACACTTTGGTGACACATAGCATCCCAGCACATGCAATCTGAGGTAATGGGGCAGGACTTTATTAATTTATTAAATGGGATATAGTGTTATATTTGACCAAGCAGTCACTTCATTCAATCATTATCTGCAACAATTTGTGAAATTGTGAAGTCTTTGCAATGCCGGAAGGAGTGGGCGGAGGCTGCTACTGCTCTTTAGCTGTGGTCACCCGTGCCTGTTCCCTCCCACAGCCAGCGAGGTTGACGTGACCTTTAATCCTCTCTGCTGCTCTGAGAGGATATCGCTTTTTTTTTTTAACGTTTTATACTTTCCTGGTATAGAGTCCAGAACTATATGCTTCCTTTATCCTGTTTAATTCTAGGCCCATGATTTTTTTCCAGCTGTGAAAGATTACCAAAATCAACAAACATCCCAAACACATAACCTGCCATTTAAAAAAAAAAAAAACAGATGCTCAAAGCATTAGCAAGATCCAAAAGATCTCAGCATCTTATCAGTTGTTACATTTACACCCACGCCTTTATAAAACTGGGCATGCTGATATACTGGAGAAATACCAGGAGTTTAGTGCACACAATCAACAACAACAAAGACAACATTGATAATTATTTGATTGGTTGTTACTTAAGCCTTATACCCCAGGACAGCTTTTTTCATTGGTTGGGGCAATGAGGGAGTGAACAAATAACTGAAAATGCTAAGCAAACAGCACCAAGGCAATTCCCTTTCCTTGGTGTTACAGTCACCAGAGACTTCCCACCTAGCTAAGTACTGCTTTTATAACCATATTTGTTGGACTCGTTCTTTCCCATTTTGTCAGGTCTCAAACATGTCTTCAAGACATTTCCCTTTAGCATAAAGTTTGTGTGTTTGGATCTATTGACACTGCAGCTGGACATTTGCAGTTTGTTCGCCAAAAAAATTTATAATTTACCACAACCTTATACAACCTTACTGTTACACTGTTAGCAGAAAACCATGATTAAATATTGCACTTTAAGGCATCACCGAAGCACCAGCTACATTGACACAGTGTGGCGTCTACTCAGACTGTCTAAATATGGAGACAGGGACAGGCATGTGGTATAAGATCTTTGACCCCGCTCAATGTGAAACGTCACAGTAATGCCTATGCTGTATGTCAGTAAGGAAGCACAGAGCTTGTAATTATACCGTTCATTCGAACTATGAGCCATAAGCAGGAAGGAGCATTGTTGTGTATTGCGGTAATGATTGTCAGTCCTCAGACACAGAGGGACCATATCTTCTCTCATAAAATTCTTGAATCAGCACTGATGGTCCTTCCCTCACATCCCCTGAATCATCTGTTTGAGATATTGCTATCAGGAAGAAGACTGAGGTCCCTATCCTTGAAAACCAGGAGAGCACTCTCCAACATCTGTTTGTTTGCCTCATAAATGAGACAGCACACTTTAATCGTTATTTAACTTCGTGATTTAGCATAGTCTGAAATGCATTTTAGTGTTTAGTGTTTTAGTTCTATGGAATTTATATATGGACGTTCCTACAAGAATTTCCTTAATATAATTCATAATTTGTCATTTGTAATAATAGTAATATAATTTAGGAATATCTAAATGCAATTTCTGTAATTTTATTTGTTAATGTAATTTATGTAAACTGTTTATTCGATTTTTTGTATGCCGGCTACTTCACCTGAAGTTCCCCCTGGGGAAAAAAAAAGTTATTAAATTATATCCTAAATAAGACAAACGGTATGACTTTGACACTGCAAGAAAGGAAGCTTGCTACCAAGACCAGACCTAAAATCGCTATTTTCTGTCAGAAATGAGCACAAAGAGGCAACATGTTTTTCTCCCTGTGGGATAGTCAATTTTTTATCTATGTCTTCAAGAATAGATGCATTTTGGCAGCAGAGTCTACAGTATGTTAGAAAAACCATGGCATGATATCGACACGGCATGGATATCACAGGGAGGCCCGGTCTGTCTCCATGTCTGTCTCCGGTTCCCAGCAGTGAAGTTGTAGGGAGCTGGCTAGAGACAGCACGAAGGTAGAAATGAAAGAACAGCACTTTGTCATTGAGAGAGAGAGAGAGAGAGAGAGATGGCAGTATCAGTATCAGCCTTGCAAATACTTAGCTGTGTCTTCCAGCAGCAAGCAGAATTGGAATCAAAGACTCACCAATTTTTGCAATTTTTCCTGGATAGCCGCATGGCGCATTCATGCATGCATGCAATTATTTAATAGTTATGTTGCTCAGGGAAATCCAGACCTATTAATAATTATTTTACAGAACATAGAAGAAAATTGGCCTGTGGCAACAGCTGACCCTAACAAGGACAAAAAGTTTATGCTTGAATTTGTTATCAACTACACTGAAAATTAAAACCTGCCGTCTGACGTTATTACCTGATGTGAATCATAGGAGACAGTCTTCCCGACTGGTCTCCGAATCCAGGCCCACGTCGTGGAAACAGGGCCATTCAGGAACGCTTGGCAACACACGCGTCTGGGATGGGCAGAAAACGACACAGACAAATTTAATGGGAACAGCAACATATGTGGCTCATGGAGTATAGTTTAGTGCACTGGACTCTGCCTCCCAAAGCTTCAGTTGTAGTACCCTTGAGGTTCTTCATCTCAATATATGCCATCATACAGACTTATGTAAGATCAGCCCATTGGAAATGGCCTTGGGTAAAACTCAAGGTACGCTTTCTTTGGTTAAAAGTGTGTAGAAATTGTATGAAAGTCACTTAAATCTAAGGAATAAACTATAGTAAACTCTCAATAATGGCTACAATACAAGGCAGCAGAAGGAAATGTCAAGGATTGATATATTTTTGAATATGTGCTGTTCAATGATTGAGTATAAAAAATATCTTCTTTATATTTTACTTTATACATATGTTACTTTTTTTCTAAGGAATACATTTCTGCCTTCAGAAAGAAAACAAGCAGAAGGCCACTCAAGCATAAATACTGTCAACCGTACCTGTTAAGAAGCACATACAGATGGAACACGGTAAACGGTGAAAATATAAACCTGGAGACAGCCGACATCACCTATTCCGCATATTCATAATCAGCGCGGTTACAGCAAGTTAAAAATAATCCTGTAGCCCATGGTTAATTTAGATTCCATCTCACAGCTTAATCAACACCTCCCGATGCCTCACGGATGTTCTTGACAAGTTAGCTCTTCCTCCGTGCTCGGAGTGCGTGGGGGTGGGGACCTACAAGCCCACCAGGTGATTTTAACCCTCTGAAGAGTAGGCCTTTTGGAATGTTTTTTTCTAGATTCTCAGTCAGTGTTCTAGAACTCCATTGGCAGTAATGATTGTGACATCAGCATTAGAATGTTCAGGTAAGAACATTCTAATCACATATTTGTGATCTTACACCTTAAAGGGTTAATTACGTTGGATCTATGCGTCTCCTGCTGCCATTTTCACTCCTGACGTGTTACCTCTTCAGAACAGGTTATGCCGACCAGCTACTTATGCCCTCAAGAACGGTTTGTGAGGAGTTGTTTGGCCATTTGTTCCTTTATTAAAGACTTATTGGATCTGCCATATGATAAAGAAACCTTGAAGTAAATCCTTGTTATAAAGCATAAGAATCTGTGGATTTGATTCCGCATGACATTTGAAACCTCTCGTAAGTCTCACAATATGAGTTTGTGAAGCAAGAATGGAAATGGAGCTATTCTGTATTACATATCCCTCTCTTTTTTACAATAGGACTGAATCAATGCTGTAATGATTGTGAAGCGTGTGTAGAAATCACTTGGAGAAAACCTGTGGTGCTTTATCCTTAGCTAATATGTTGGACACACAGGACACCAATCTTAGTGATGTGTTGCGACACACAGTCACTGTACAACTGACCGCATTAACCAGCACATAGAGGTATCCGGCTCCCACGTTGACCCCAACATCCTGGATGGGCAGAACAAAGCTAGCTGGCACCCCCTTCTTCTCGGGGTCATGTGACAGTGAGAGAGGAGTCTTGGCCACGCAGATGGGCAGAATGCCGTAGCCCTAAACAAGAAGAAACCATGGTGTTACCTACACTGGTCATCACACTTCACATTCCTAGAAAGATATTTGAAATCTTTCATCTCCCTTACTAACTGAGATGGAAAAATCTATGATGGTTGCAGATGTTCCAGAGTGTTGTTCAATAGAGGGGAGAGCAAAACTTTGTGGGCCCCTCAGAATGCTTGGAACCACCTCCTCAACCCATCAAGGACTCACTGGTCTGAACCAATCATAGTGTTTGGCTATGAAGAGCAAAATGCTTATAGCTGATTTGAGTCAGTGATTGACAGCACCTGGCACCTCTCTCCATTATGGGGCCGTGAAGCCCGTTACCATACAGAACGAGATTGTTGAGCTCTCCAAACCGGGCGCATTACCGTCACAGCGAGAATTCAAATTCTCCACGCTGCACACCTGGCCACCATTGAAGCGGCACTCAAAGGGTGTTCGAGGTAAGGTGTTTGTGACATACACAATTTGGTCGCATTCATAACTGCCCGACCACGCCGCCGCCGCCGCGCCCCCCCCCCCCCCCCCTTCCAGTGTCTGGCTTCACTCCCGAAACCTCACCCGGCTAGTGAACAGCTCCACTTTGCGCTTGGCCTCTGGAAGAAGCTCCACATCTTGGCGCCGTACATCTCCATGGCGACAACTCTGATCTTGTCCGCTATTGGCAGCTGTGGGAGACGCGTCGCATCCGGGTGAGTGGCTAGGTTTGAACCGAGCAGGGGGTTTCGTGCAGCCACCATGCTAAAATCTCTCTCACAGGGCTTTAATGTGGTCAGGGAAACTGTATCGCTTTATTAGCCATGATGGGCCTTGCAGTGAGTAAAATAATAATTACATGACACAAAAACATTTCTTTTGAAACGTCAGACGGCAAATTTGTATCCACATTGTTGAATGCCTGGACTTTGCATCTATCATCAGTGCACTAAGATATAATGCTGTAGCCGAACGGGCCATGAACCAACTTTCAACTTCTGTTTCTGAAGTGTGCGAGACAATGGGAAGGAACAATACAATGTGCACTGCGTTTACAGAAACTCCTGCCTTTGGTCATGTATAAAATATTCAAAATATGGGATTCGTGAACAATTTAATTTCATCAAGGGAAATGCATGTCACATTTAAATTATGCACAGTGAGGATATGAGAGTAACCTTAGTGCCTTTGTGCATCTGCGGTAAGGGCTATGCGGTTAAATCACGTACGGCCTAGACAAGCTCTACCTCGGAATTATAGAGGAACCTGAGGCGGGCGGGCTCCTCCGCGGCCCTCATCACGGCCTCGCCGAGCTCCACCGCCCCGGCTCCTCCGTCAGCCCAGGGCGAGCAGCGCGCGGCATCGAACGCCCCCGCCGACCGGGCGACGCGGCACACCATGTCCAGCTCCGCTTCCGTGTCCGTCCTGCGGTCACACCCACAACATCAGCCCGTCAGGACCCTGCCTGCCACGCCACGCCACGCCACGCCCCACCTACTGCAACCCCCCCCCCGCCCCACATCCCACCCGTCGGTCCCTGTCCACCGCACCCCACCCTTAAGACCGCCCACAAAGCCTTGGTTCAGAACAAATGTACAACGGGCTAGATATTACAGCCATATGATGCAGTGGAGGTGGTGAGGTGACAGGTACCTACAATGCTGCAGGTGTGATTCACTAAGTGAAGCATTCCCATCTGCATATTTAGCAATGCATATAAATCAAATAGCGTGCTTGCGTCAATGGATGAATGTCAAGTGTAAGCCCTGTATAAGGGTATCTGCCACACATGGACGTATTTCGTTAGGTAATGATGACATATGTGAAATGAAGGTGTCTGACTGCGCAGTCTTAGTGTCCTATAAATACTACAAGACAAAACTAATGATCTCTTATGCCTTTTGGACAGCCAGTGCTGGTCCCACCGTTAGGACCGCAGGAATGAGCGGGGATGTCTTGTCGCGGTCACTCACTCGAAGGTGTTGACCGCCACTACCACGGGAATCCCAAAGGCCTTGCAGTTCTGCACCTGCCTCTTTAGGTGGCCGCAGCCCTTCTCCAGCAGAGGCAAGTTCTACAGGGGAACAAATGTGTCCCCGTCATCACGGGCTCCTACACTTGTAGCTTCTTTGCCCTCCTTTTTATGTACAGATCTGTCTGTAGTACCCTCCTTATTTTATCTAAAGAACTGTCTGTTCTGCGCTGTCTCCCTATCAACAGAACTGTGCCCTGCTCCTATCTACACACCTGTCTCATCCGTGCCCTCCTTTCTACAAACACTTCGGTCTTCCTAATCAACACAATTGTCTGTTCCGTGCCCTCCTCTTCTTATCTAACTGTGCTGCCTAACTTTTATCTGCAGACATGTTGGCAATGGGCTTCCTCCTCTTATCTACAGACAGGTGGAGTTCTATTCTTCCCTACACTGATAAATGCCACGGACACTGGAAAAGATTTTCATCTGTCAGTCGTCTCTGATGTAGAAAAGGTTGATGAAGCAAGTGGAGGTGAAGAAGAAGTGATATGTAGTGCAGCGAACATGTCGAGCGGAGGTGGAGGGCCAGTCGGTGAGTTACCTCCTCGTTGTACTCCTTTGGGTGGGGCTGCCCGGCAAGGACCTGCACCACAGCAGCAAAGGTAACCGGTTACAAAAGAGTATGTTAAAGACGCATCTATAGATTCTTATAATCCCCGTAATAAGGGATACATTTGCAGGGTGCAAGGTCGAACACGATCTGAGGAACTTGCAGACTGTGACGCATAGAAGGCACATATTTGCATGATTAATGACATCACACCTGTGAGCTAAAACTGTACAACTCTGCCGTGAAGTCATGCATATTTGTGTGGGGTGAGGTGCAAGGCGTTCACAATGTGGAGAGCATTCCGATTCTTCTGCAGTACGTGCTAAAGGGAAAGAGAATTTAAAAAGAAAATTTAGGACCCCCGGCTACGCACTCACCGAGGGACCACCTCCGTGCAGCTTGAGTCCCCGGACCGTGGCAACCAGGACTGCGACATGCGGCTGCAGTCCGGAGTTGCGGCACTTGATATTGAAAAACCTCTCCGCGCCGATGTCGGCACCGTACCCGGCCTCCGTGACTGAGGGAGGAGAGGTGGGTCACATGTCAGCTGAGGATTATCAACGAGCAAGACAACCAGGGACACAATAATGAGTGTTAGATATTCGTGAATATAAGTCCAATTGGGACCATAATGTGCTCTGTAAAAGTTGATTTAACACTGAACATGTTACTGCACTGCAAAAAATGTCTGTCTTAACAAGTGTTTTAGTCTCATAATGTAGTCTTGTATTTTTTTCTCAAAAGTGGAAAATATTAGCTTGTTTTAAGTTACTTTTTGCTTGACAAGTGAAATTATCTTACCTCATTGGCAAATCTTCAAATTAGTAAAACTATCCCACCCCACTGGCAGATAGTTTGTCTTATTTAGCAAAAAAGTAACAAAAATAAGATTCTAAAGTCTAAATATAAGATTAAAATGCTTGTTAAGATTTGGTTTTTGCAGTGTGTGTTCAAAAAATAGATTTAATAACTAATCGGGTCTTTATTTTTCTTGCTAAAATTTGTCAGCAAAAGCTAAGGCGTTTGAAAAAATGGCTGAAGATCAAATGCAAGATTTTACATGCAAATATCGCAAATTAGAACTGGCCCGGTCTATCTATGTCATGTAAACAACACGTCTTTGAGAGATAGAGAGATGGGGAATGAAGTACACAAGAGAGGGTCTGCCGTCGATGCGGATCTCACCCACGAATCCTTCTGGGCCCACCAGCTTCAAGGCGAGTTTGTCGGCGAGAATGGAGGGGTTGCCATGGGCGATATCGGCGAAGGGGTTTGTGTGAACGAACACGGGGGTTCCCTGGGGAGACGCAGTAAGCTTTAGCCATTCAGCGGGTTGACAGCGGACGCGCCGCTGCAGCAGCCCTGCAGCTGCGAAGAGCATCGTAACTACGGCCTCTTGGCTTCTGCTCGCACACGCATTCTCAGTCCGCAAACAGATTAGCCATGCATCAGTACTGAAGTTATTTCCAGAATCAGTCTGGGGTCAGTTTAGAGATAGGACTGAGAGGCAATCTAACTGCAGTGTGTATTGCAGTTCACTTTCATTGAACACATTTCACTTAATCTGAAGATTAAACAGGTGTTGCATTATTTCTCTTTTCATATAGTGTTTCTTACACAACATATAATGTTGAGTAAGAAATTGAAAAAAGCATGCTTGCTTTGTTACTCAAGATTTAAGAGAAATTATGTCTGAATCAATCCCATCTCGTTTGGCACTAAGCTCCAATTTGCAGTCATTTGTGGTCTGTAAACCACATTAAACACACCCGTTCCCCTAGTAAGCAAAGAAGACCTTTAGAACCAAACAGAGACTTGTATCTAAAAGTACAACTCAGGGTAATTATTCAGTCATGAATGTACACATATGAACAGAAATGCAAGACAAGAGACTTATCTGCAAGCTTCAGTCACGCTCAGTGCAAAAATCCACCAGTAGCATATTGTATGTCTGTGGGTTTCGTTCTTTATAACCATTTATGGCACTTGTTGTGTCTATCTGTATAACATTCCAGATTGTGCCGCCCTGTATTTTAAATTGAAATCTCTTGTCTATAATGGATATGTAATTACACAAATGTATTTATATGTAATATATGTAATGGAAAAAAACATAATATATACATTTCTGCCTGATTGGTTACATGTGTAAATAAGAAATACGTTGCAGTTTCCAAAAGAAAATATGGAAACACAGCAACAGCGTTCCATAAAGAGTGGAACTCACTGCGCCTGTATTCCCTATCCAATGGTACTGAGCAATCTACATGCCTGCACATGTAGTGCTGTCATGTAGTGCAGTTGCTATGTGTTTATAAATATATACATGACAAATATAGAAAATGAGCACTCATGAAAATGAGTTCTCACAAATGTGATATCTGCCCACACCGTAAGATGTAATTAGCACTGATTCACGGGTGATCTTTGTGACTCTGGGGAGCGGTCATACTCCACACTCAACGCCACGCTTCCATTGTCTCCTTCCCATAATCCCCTTTCAGAAATAATGGCGAAGCTCGACACTATCGTGCGACTACTTCGCAGTGCTTTGTTTCATTTCATGGGTAAAAAGGAAGCCCTCTCCCTGGTCAAAGACTGCCTGCTGGTCTCCGCCCACCTCCAAAGTCTGGATCAAATTCGGCTTGACGGCGTCTCGCAGCAACAGAGCCAGCGCTCTGCTCACACCCTGCCGGAGAACACACCACGGTTAAATCTCAGAGGGACCTGGACTCCATCTTGAGTGGGCAAGACATATGCCTTCCTCAGCCTTTCAACCAACCAGCTTCCACTGACCTCAGTATCTTTTACAGCACTAATATGAATTTTATGATTAGTAAATACAGCCACAACATAATCTTTTCCAGAACATCATCTGAGTGGAACTAAAAAAAAGTCACATGCACATAAACACACACACCACACATTCACACACATGGAGAGCCCAGGTCCACTGACCAGGTCCTCCGTTGTGATGGGCTCCCCGCTTCGGTTGGTGGCCACCACGATTTTGGCCAGACGCTGTAACATGTCCTCCGTGCCGCTGGTAAGAGCCAGAATGGCCATAATTTCACTGGCCACTGCAATGTTGGGCTGTAACAAAAAAACAGGCATTGCTTCCACAAATGAACCAACTTTCAACGTCAAAGGCAAGGCACAGCTTTTGCAGTAAGTGAAAAATGCAGTAAACAACTATCTGATCGCTGTCTCAGATTTAATCTTTACAACATCCTGAACGAAACTGGTAATTTGTTATTGCTGTACTTACATCTGCATTTGAGACTGTGTTTTGTGCGTACATCCACAGACGCTGTGTGTCATTTTACATTGTTGGCTAATGATTATTTTTATTTCACTCGAGTCTTGCCTCAGTATTTGCACTCTATTAAACACAATGGCTAAAGACACCTGCCAAATAAATACATGAACACATTGATTGTGTATTAAATACATGGGTGACATTGCTGCCCCATTGTCATCTGAATATAGTCTTACATCCAATAGTCTTTTTTCCTTCACCACTCACCATCCTGGTCAATCTTGTTTCCATCTGAGATTGGCTCTGGTTTTTGGGATCCAGTCCTGAAATAAAATAGACTGTAAACTCAAAGCTCTGAAGGAAGTTTCACTTGGCCTCCTTACCAAAGTATTGCTACAAAATAAGATCCAAATTACAATCCCTTGAGGCTGCTATGTGTCAGTCAGAAACACACCAGCACATGGTAATACACCCGTTTGGCAGAGTAAGATGATGTGGTTTGTCTAAATAATGGTTTTACTGGTATAGAGGCAGAAAGTACTGATCTAGCCTGGCTCAAACTCTTGTTCAAACCACAATGTAATGGTGGAATGTCAAAACACTAATATAAAAGCACCAGCAAAACAGTAATGGTGCAAAACACAACTACTGTAGATGTGCATCATTAGATATACACACATCAGGCATATCATGCATATTAGAAAATTTCCTAGCAGGGTCAATCAGAGCAGGAATGGTACCTCTCTCCCAAACACTGGCATCTGGGTCGATGTCCAGCCGGACGAAACGGGTAATCTCTTCCTCCGTCAGGGTCTCAGGGTCAGTCTTGCCGATCCCCAATCTCTAAAAGAGGGAGAGAGTAGTGAAACCCAACCAGCAGGCGAAAAAAACAACAACATACCAAACGAAGAAAACGATGTGGCTGACAACACTGGCCATCTGTCATTCCATGTTTCTCAGTCACGCGCGCAGAAGGCTTTGTAGACATGCAAATGATTTGCACATTCTTTCTGGACCTGTGGGGGTAGTAAACTACAGAGAAAACCTATAATAATTATGACATACTGTATATAGTGAGCAAATGCAAGTGAGAGAGAGATAGAGAGGCAGACAGACAGACGCTTTATTAATCTTCAGGGAGAAATTGGACAATCAATACTATGACTGCCTCAAAGAAAAAGGAAAATGACCAGTGATAGCAGGGCAAGAACACATACTTTGATGGGTGGTTATCCACAATATCATGCCTGCAGTCACAATACATCCATACTGGTTATTTCACGGCCAATAGCAATCAGGGGAAACAAGTGTCATCGCCCCTTTGAATGGCTTGTCCGTATGATTGACATCCTCTTGTATCCCAGAGCACAGGAAGGGCCCCTGGTCCCTCTGCTCACATACACTAGCGAATCCTTCTACTGTGTGCAGAAGGAGCGGTGGGTGGAGAACGTACTGCACACGCGGGGAGTGGCACCATCCGAGTACAACTCCTGCAAGTGCGCAGGCTTGTCGGAGGAGGTGTGATGGTGTGGGTTGTACTCCAGAATGGACGGACATCAGTTACTGGTTGCCGTTGGGTCACATTACGCACACCGAAGATAATAGTCCCACGCTTTGCATCTTTCTTTGTGATTAATTGTTCCTTTACATGTAATGTATTCCAGGCATTGTGACACATTGGCTACACATCGCCTGCCTTCGCCAGACCTTCCAACCCACCCTATTAGACCACGGGACCCCAGCTTGGAATGGAGCAGCAGAGGAAGCCACTCACCTGGGATGCGCTTGAGTTGTCATGGCGCTCACATGTGCGTGCTGAACATTAATGCAACAAAAACTCACAAGAATGTATTGTGTTTTCCAAAAAGTTATTGACATCTTGTGAGATGGTTAGAAGAACACAGGTTCGTTTCCCAAACCTCTCCTTGAGGCACCCCGACCATTCCATCTATTTGTTCAATTCCACCACCAGCATACGTGATTCAAATGAATGAGGCATTGGTCAGCTGAACCAGGAGCACTGGTGGTGGAATTTAACCAATAAAAGGAATAGCTGGGGTGCCGAGAGGAGAGGTTTGGAAATGGTTAAGCTAACACAGTTTCACAGACATAAAATCGTAGTTTTGCATCAACAAGCAATTCTCAGAAAGCAATAGAACGTCTAACCGGATTTACAAGATGTGGTGTTCCAGCTGCCAAAGAAATGTGAATAAACTCGGCAAGAAAAAGACAGAAAATGCAGTGGAAGACCCAAAAAGCTGTTTGTATCTGATGAACAGTATTTAAATGTCACTACGAGGGACAGAGGGATGCTTGGCAATGCTTGCTCAACATTTGGCATATGGAGTCATATGACACCAAAGTACAGTTTCAACCATGAGTTTTCTTACAAAAAATGGTCTTGTAGGGAATACTGCAGGTAAGAAACCATTCTTGTGGAAAGGCAACAAGCACAAGAGACTGCAGTACGCACAAGTCCATAAAGCATGAGGAGACAACAAGTGGCAGAAAGTCTAATGGAACACTTTAGTCCAAATTGGACTTTTTTGACTCACAAAGGTATGTCAGAAGAAGAGCTGGAGGCAAATATATTGATGCCTGTCTGCAAATTCTTTGTGACGGCTCTGACATGGACAGGGGGTGCATTTTTCGGCAACGGTGTAGGGGATCTGGTCAAAATCGATGGAATCGTGATGGCTGAGAAGCATAAACAGATCTTGATTCGTCATGTTGTTCACCTTCGGGAAAACAACTGATTGGCACAACCTATCTTTCAGCACAATAATGACCCCAAGCAGTCCGCAAACACGATTAAAACCTACTTGGGGCGGAAGTCTGCAGACGGAACACTCACAGTATTAGATTGGCCACCTCAGAGCCCTGACCTCAACATAATAGAAGCTGTGGATCACTTGGACAAGGAACAGAAGAAAGAGAGAAGTAAAGTCAAAAGAAGTGTTATGGCAAATCCTCAAAGAAACTTGGAGGGATTTATCACAGGTCTAGAAAAACAAATACACATCAGTCTACCAAAGAGAATTTTTTTGCATTCTAAGGGAGGCCACACAAAATACTGAGTTCACCCAAAGTTTTTGTTAGCTTTTATTATACAGCATCTGTACATCGTCTTTTTGACAGTTCTCTCTAAAAAGCCTGATACAAATAAAATTTAATTTAATTTCTTCGTTTACTTCAATGTTATATAGTTTTCCTCCCCTGAATAAATAGAGTTACTGCTCAGATAAATGGCTTCAGAGTGGCCTAAGCGTATTGCAAAGTGCTGCATGCATACTGCATGTTTGTGTATGTAATACTTTCTAAATACAAGGTTCATGTTGCAATATATTCAAATATGTACTGTATGTGTGTATTATATATTGACTACAATTAAAATGAATGGTGGGTCTGTTCAGGGTGGTGATAATTTACCTTCAGTCTCATGAGCTGGACGGGGGAGAACTTCTTCTGATCCTTGTTCTGTGGAACCAATCGGTCATAGAGGGCCTGTGTGTGTGTGAGAGTGAGTGAGTGCGTGTGTGTGTGTGTGTGTGCGTGTGTGTGTGTGTGTGCGTGAGAGAGAGAGAGGGAGAGAGAGAGAGAGAGAGAGAGAGAGAGAGAGAGAGAGAGGGCTCAGGGCATGCTGACAATTTGTACAAATCACAGGAGGGGAAATTGGATTGAAATGAACCATGTCTTCTGCAGTAATCTGCAGTCCGATAACTCCTACCCTGTCGGTCTGCGTAGACTCATGAAACAGGCGGGCATCCACGGCGTCGGCCACCAGACGGCCGGCCGCGACGACGGCCTGGATGTCCCCGCTGAGGTGGAGGTTGACCTGGATCACAGACCCAGAGAAGATTTTAATCTGTTTGGGTCAGGGACACCAAACTAGAGGTGCGTATACTGATTTTTATATCACGCAATTACCCTGAATTAATTGCCATATTAATTAATTCATAAACTTATTACCGGCTCAAAAATAATTGCATGATTAGCTCCATTTACACTAATGCATTTCCCAGTCCATACACTGTATAAACTGGATGGCTTGTGCAGTCCACAGCTGTAACGGGTAATTTTATCAGACATTGCCAAACTGTAAAGATTTAGTTTATTGAAGAGATCTGGAGGAGGAGTTGAAGCAAAACCTGACATTTGCTGAGCCCTCTGTGAACTTAAATTTACTCATCTTGTTTTTTTCAACGCTCCTTATTTAAAGGGGACATAAAGCACTCGGTAAAGTGGCTCTGGTTTGTTAGCTTTTTACCTTAAATTAGATATGACCGTGCCTTCAAATCTCAAACTGACCCGTATTTGCTGGAAAAAGAAGTTGAAATTCGCTTTTTTTCCACTAGGGCGCAGCCATCTTGGACCAACTGCGGTCGTGATGTCACTAGGTTGGTTGGCCTCTGCTGCTCAATGTATTCCTATGGGAAAATAGCTGACTTTCTGTGAGCTCAACGATGTATCGTGAGGTAAAAATAAAACAAAAAACGCACAGACGGTCTTTTTCTATTGCCCCAAGATGCTCAAATTAGTATTACTGAACAAAACTTAATTTAAAACTTAATTTCCACAAACTGCTTCTGACCATACTAATGCTGTGGCCAGCTGGAAACTGCAGCGCCGATGCATTGCCTTGATATATTAGTTAACAGCCTGCAAATATACCTACCGCGACCTAGCATCACAAGCTAACGCTTATTTTATATAGGCAATATTAGCTAGACTTTATCTCCCAAACCGTTTATCAGGCCAATGCAGCGGCACTGCAGTTGCCGGCTCATCAGGCCACAGCATTAGGCTATGGTCAGAACGGGTCAGAAGCAGTTTGTGGAAATTAAGTTTTAAATGAAGTATTGTTCGGTAATACTCATTTGAGCATCTCGGGACAATACAAAAAGACCGTCTGTGCGTTTTTTGTTTTATTTTTTCCTCACGATACATCGTTGAGCTCACTGAAAGTCAGCTATTGTCCTATAGGAATACATTGAGCAGCAGAGGCCAACCAACCTAGTGACGTCACGACCGCAGTTGGTCCAAGATGGCTGCGCACTAGTGGAAAAAAAGCGAATTTCAAATTTTTTTTCCAGCAAATACGGGTCGTTTTGAGATTTGAACGCACGGTTATATCTAATTTAACGTAAAAAGCTAACGAACCAGAGCCACTTGACCGAGTGCTTCATGTCCCCTTTAAGTTGTGAATAACAAGGAACAGCCTCTTCTCACCTCTTCCATAGGAATAGCTTGGGAATATCCACCTCCGATAACACCTCCTGTGGAATGATTGGAAAACTGCCATTTGTTCCAGGTTTCCCGTGTCTGTGTTTGTCACAGAGGTATTCTCATGGTGACCATGGCTAGCTCCATTTTTTTTCAGTTTCTCACACACTTAAACATGTGAATGCAGGTTGACCTTATCATTTTATGGGTCAGTTTGTCAACTACAGATTCTTGAGCCACTTAAGGACTCACTTAACTACCCACCCTCACTAAATGACCCATTTATGTCCCATTCAGCATAGTGTAACATTGTATTGGTGTGACTGTCAATGGAAATATACATATAACTGTGTAACATATGGATTTTTTTCCACGTCATCTCATCACAGACTGCTTCCAATCGCACAAGTACCTTGTATCCCAAAGACTGGGCCCTGGGTGGGCTGACGCATGCAGGCGAGGGCGTTAACATTGAAATGCGCCCCTAGAGCCTGCGCCAGTCCCAGTGCAGTTGTCCTCTTCCCCTCCCCCAGGAGTGTGGGTGTGATCCTGGCGGAGCACAACAGAGATATCTAGGGTCAGAATCCTGCTTCAGCTGCCCCCCTGATTCCTGAATCCAGAGTAGAGTTCATCAGATAAGACATTACAAGAACTTATCGCTGATGGGAAGTTGTGTTTGCAGAACGTGTCTGAAAACCCCGCTTTAGAGTCCATGCCCCATCAGTCCCTTCATGCGACTCTGACATGTTGAGTGAATGGACGTAGAGTGCCTTCCAAAATGATTGGCACCCGTGATAAAGATGAGCAAGAAAGGCTGTATAAAATAAAAAAATAAAAAAACAGATAATGAGCAATATTGTGTGCTAAAAAGGGAAAATAGTCTATTTTACACTAATGCAATTGTTCAGAGAAAATGTTTTTTAATTAATATGTTTAATTCCCAAAAGGATGTGTCAAAATAACTTTTGCACCCTCACTTTGCAAGGAAAACATTACTGAATGGTGTCTTGTGTTTTATGAGATTAGTGAGCATATTGGGGAGGATCTTTGACCATTCCTCCATAGAGAATTTTTCAAAAGTCCTTTGGTCTGTATGTTTGGACAGCCCTCTTCAAGGGAAACAACACATTTTGATCGAGTTCAAGTCTTGAGATGTGATATGGCCATTGAAAAACAGTAATTTTGTGGTCAGTTAACCATTTCTTAGTTGATTTTTAGGTTTGTTTGAGATAACTGTCTTTTGGAAAAATTTGTGGCCGAGTTTGAGCTTCCTGGGGGAAGATACCAGATACCAGGAAGATACCAGGTCTTTGTCCATTACATTACATTACATTTATTTAGCAGACGCTTTTATCCAAAGCGACGTACAATAAGTGCATACAGAGACGTCATCAAAGTCACTACAGAACAGACAAGACAAAGCACATCCTTCCCATAATGTAGCAGCTATCCCTAGTAATGAACGTTGACTGTAGTTCACAGTAAGCTGTGGGTAAATCAGCTATACTACACTTCTATTCTAAATACTATTATAAACTATAACAAACAGACAGGAAAACAGGGAACTAGTACCATGCGGTCCTAGGTTAGAGTATCAGTCAAGGTGGAGTCTGAAGAGGTGTGTCTTCAGGCCTCAACGGAACGCAGGCAGGGTTCGAGTAGAACGTAGGGGAATGGGAAGTTCATTCCACCACTGAGGAGCTAGGGTGGAAAAGCTCCGCAGCCGGGACGAGCGAGAGCTGTTGACACGAAGGGGGGGAAGTGCGAGTCGCCCTGCTGTAGAAGAGTGAAGTGGTCGAGCAGGAACATAGTTCTGGATTAAGTCCTGCAGGTAGGCGGGGCCTGTCTTATTGGCTGCAGTGTAGGCCAGGGTCAGAACTTTGAACCTGATCCTGGCTGCAACAGGCAGCCAGTAGAGTGACCTTTGCAGGGGGGTTACATGGGAAATTTTCAGAAGGTTGAACACAAGCCGGGCAGCTGCATTCTGGATCAAGTTGTCCTGGCTGGAGTTCATGATTCTATTGACCTCAACAAGAGCTCCAGCCTCCAGGCCAGTAGATACAAAACAATCCCACAAGATTGACCACTGCTGGTCTGATGTCCTTTTGAACATACGCATCCTTCTTACAATGCCAAACCCACTGCTAGTGTGTGTGGCCAAAATGCAAAATTTTTTGTCATCTAACCATAAGACTCAATTCCAATCAAAGTTCAGCATTGTATGTATAGGCCATTACTGGTTTTGCTTATTTTATTGCTTTTTTTCTTTGCTCATCCTTATCAAGGGTGGTAATAAATTCAGAGGGCACTGTATATTTGTAACTGCATCTTGGACATTTTTCACTCTCTTTCCTCATTGTTGAAGGAAATTTCTTACGTGCTGATGTACCTCAAGAAACCCTCATGGACAGCTTCCTATCTACTGTGACAAGCACCTCTCTACTTGCTCATTATTATATTAATGCAAGAGTGAGACTGTGTGAGCCTCAAAATAGGTGGAGCTATAATGTAGTGCCAAGAGACTTGAACTGAATACAGTAAAGGAGTAAAATGTTTAGATTTTTGATAGGAATCAGAGATCAAACATACTAGGACCACCTATTATGGGATTCATGAAGCCTCTATGACTATTCATTACTTGTTGGATCACATTCCTTTAGAGCAGGGGTTCCCAAACCGGTCCTCGGGGACCCCTGTGTATGCTGGTTTTTGTTGCAACCACAGTTGCAATCCCAGAATTTTAACAAGCTGTTAATTTTTCTTAATTAGGTGCTTTTCATGTTTGGAGGAATTATTCGCCCTCTTAAGACACATTATGTCAGAAATAGCTATGCATGCCATGTAGAACAAACTCCCAATGTTCACGTTGTGCTTATTGTGCTATATTGCAACAATTACATAAAAAGAGGTTACAAAATAATGTATTTTCACTCAAATTAAAGAGTGAAGTGAATCAATAGGCTCCTAATTAGGTTGTTGAACACATGTGTTTAACTAAATTTTTTCTTTAAGCTTATTAACACAATGCAGGTTTGGCTCATTATCATTTGCTTTGTGTTTGAACTCTTCATTATCTCTACCAAATGGTTAGTTTTAGTGGCGATGTGTCCACACTTTCACCAATTAGGAGCCTATTGATTCAAATCAGTCTTTAAATGGATCTGTTAAATAATTTTCTTATCTTTTTAAAATAATATAGCACAATAAGCACAATGTGAACATGGGGTGTTTATTCTACATGGCATGCATAGCTATTTCTGATATAATGTGGCTTAAGAGGGTGAATAATTCCTCCAAACATAACAAGCACCTAATTAAGAAAAATTAACAGCTTGTTAAAATTCTGGGATTGCAACTGTGGTTGCAACGAAAACCAGCATACACAGGGGTCCCCCAGGACCTATAGGCACTATAGATGTCCCCAGCCTAGATACCGGGTTACAACTTTAAAACACAACCTGGAAGTGTTTGTTTATGCTCAAGATAGTAATGAGGGGAGGGGGTCTTACCCTGTAACTATTACATATTTCCCATCCTGATTTTTCTGAAGACGCTTGAAGACATCCAGCTGCACTTTGGCCTTAGACTCCCCATATAGATCCACCTCTGTGGACAAGAGACCGATTTCCTTGGCCAGTTGGGTAATGGGCTTGGGTGAGCAGGAGTGTGAGATCACAGCGTCACTGGAGGACCAGGCCACAGGAAGGCATCAACATGACATAACAGCAGGCACCAAAACAACAAATATCAATATCACAGAGAAGCATGGCCTTTCTTGCAAATCTTGGTAACAGTTTACCGGCATTCTGCTGTTAGGAAACCTGATAAACATTGTAGGTTGCTTCCCTTGAATTTTGGGACAAATTCTTTCCCCAGTCTTTTTAATTGTCTGCTAATTTGGCACGGCACATCATTTCCATGTGCCCATCCAATTACTCCAATGTCCTCCATCATTTAGGGGAGGGGAAACAAACATATGCTTCATCAATAAGAACATATTGCAAGCTGCAGACTTTTCATTCTGTAGTTAACAGCTGAGCTGCACAGCCATTTCCATCAGAGGAGTGCTTGCCATGCGCTGCTGGTGAAGCTAGGCTATAGGCTATAAAACGTTCAGATTTAAACTGTGAAATTACTTTGAGTCATTGCTTTAAAGGCATATTTCTCATACACTACATGGCCGAAAGTAAATGGACACCTGCTCATTCAACATCTCATTCCAAAATAACCGGCATTAATATGGTGTTGGTCTCCCTTTTGCTGCTATAACAGCCTCCACTCTTCTGGGAAGGCTTTCCACCTTCCAGTGTTGGAACATTGTTGTGGGGATTTGCTTCCATTAAGCCAGAAGAGCATTAGTGAGGTGGGGCACTGATGTTAGGCAATTAGGCCTGGCTCGCAGTCGTCGTTCCAATTGATCCCAAAGGTGTTCAATGGGGTTGAGGTCAGGGCTCTGTGCAGGCCAGCCAAGTTCTTCGGCACCGATCTTGACAAACCATTTCTGTATAGACCCCGCTGTGTGCATGGGGGCATTGTCATGCTGAAAACCATGAACCATGAAAAACAGCCCCAGACAAAGGGGTGTCCAGATACTTGTTTTGGCCATATTGGGGTCGATTTATTAAGATCCCAAATAAGGGGTGTTGTTTTGCAGGCGCAGCCAAATTATTTCACACTTTGCGGATGATCAACTAAGAATCATTATATAAATTACTCCAGCCGCAAACAGCCATATATAAATGAGAATTGTGCGTGTTTGGAATGGTTGTAAGAAAACTGTAAGAAAACGATGAAAAGACTGCCAGAAATGTTGCCATTTTTATGGTATTTTTTAGTGTAGGCTTTAGGCTACTGTTACACTGAATGAGCTGATGGTTTATTACAAACTGTTTCACTGGATGTCTCTGCCAGGAGTTACAGATGTTTGTCAGGACTGAAATTATCATAACTATGCTTACTAGCACTAAGCCTACTCATTGTGCACACTGCCTTTTTAATACGGTGGGGTTTAGGCCTAGCTACACGTCGCTGCTGATTGGGTAACACCTCTTACACACCCACCAAACGAGAGAAAACATGCCTCAAAGCCCGTTGCACACCGTTTCGAGGAAACATGTCGTTCAACCCGGAAACCGTAGCAAAACGGTGCACACCGTTTTCAGATTGAACATGGCCCTGAATTGGAACAATGCTAACGATAAGCGTCTTGCCCCCTGCTAACTTTTGTGAACCGTGAAATTGTTAAATAAACAAAGGTTTAGTTTGATGGTATACTGTATAATTTTTTACATTCAGAAATAGCATATGGAAAAGTTGCCAGTTGTCCAAAACTTTTTTTTTGAACGGTAGACCTACTTTGTGCAGCAGCGTGCTGTTTCCAGGTGGCTCGCACGCGAGGGGGAGGGGCGTGGAGTTCACTTCATAAACACAACAAGCTTACCATAGAAGCAGCTTGCCACAATGTTCTCGCGCGGAGTGATGCTAAAAGTTACCGGTTCCCCTACCGGGTGTTCATAACTTAAATCTAAACAGAGCTAGGCTGAAATTACATTATCATATATTGTAATTTGAGCGAAAATATCGTCCTTGTGCACTCAGTAATGTGCATTTTCGTTTCCAAGAACGACACTTGTAAAGCTGTTGTTATACCTTATTTCAGTGGATTTAGGGGGTTATTTAAACAAAAGTTAGCAGGGGGGCGATTAAATTCAATGGCAAGATGCTAATCGTTAGCATTAGACAGCATCAGTACAGCCTTACATACTATTTTGGGGGTAAGTAAAACAATATTAAAATTTCAAAATGGTGAACTATCCCTTTAACTATAAGGTTTAAAAAAAAAAAAAGTTTTGTTTTGCCTGAGGCTGAATTTTTTTAGGGCACCCCCTGGTAAAAAACATTTTTTTGCCTATGATTCATTGTTTGTTATAATAGACTTGCTTGTTTGATTCTTACTGTTCATGATGTAGCCTATGTAGCCTAGGCTATCCACAAATTCTCTTCTTGTGTATTTTGAGTTAATAGCCCCCATTGTTACACAATCATTCAGAACGTTCAGTTATGGACATTCCAAACACACCCGTATGGGTCTTGCAACAATAACAGCCGTCAACTTATCGATTCCGTGTCTTTTAACACCTGCTTTCCATTTGTAGGGGAGAACCGGGTCGAAAGATTAACTTTTTACATTCATCCGGTTTACTCGAAAGTCAATAGAGCTAGAGAGGCCATATTTTCTGACAAACAACTTTTATGTGTCCCGCACTAATAGCAACGGGAATTGTGTTACCAGCATAAACAAGTCGGATATAAATTGGCCGCAAACAGGATGAGTGCAATGTGTCTTTCGTCCCTGCCGTGCGGGACGAAAAACACAATGAATCGGGAAGAAAGAATCACGTGAGGAAAAGTGTGCTTTAGCGGTCTTATCTCTGTCTTGTTGTTTTTTTATGCTCATTCCTTTCAACAAATGTACTGTCAGGCAAAATGCCATGTTAGGGACGAGTCAATGAATAATGGTATAAGTTTAAAATCCATGAAAATGAACCATGCGTCAAGAGCATAATGTTACATAATTAATAGGATTTTGCATCGCAACGTTAAACTGTCTGAAATTGATGATTTAATAGCAACTCACCTTTATTAATAGCTACTAGACATCATTTATTGATGCTTATTATACCACGGCATTGTTGAATACTCGGTTCTGATGGGGTCAATATGCATTCCAAGGTTGTGTCTCGCTTGCTTTCAACTTGGCTAGCAGCTAAGTCTCGCAAGCATGCCATTCGAAACCTATGCTGTCCTTTAGTCAACAGTTGTGTTAAGAAAATTCTAAACATAAACACACTTATACAACCGAAAAACACTTCCGGTTTCGATATTTTACTTTCAGCGGTCAAAAATAACTTTGGTCTAGCACTCCGCCAAAACGGGACGCACATCACTGTTTTTTTGCACAGTGAAATGATTAAACGTGTCACATACTGACTGATCTACGGCATTCGGGTTTCTGTAGTTTTCGCGAAAATCGATGTTATTCTTTCGTCCCGGTTCTCCCCTACTAAAATGCACCGGCAAATACCTTTCAAATTTTTTTTGAGCTTTTGAGCTTTAAGGGTTCTTTCTCCTGACTCATTTTCCTATTGAACTCTATGGAAAAATAAGTCAGGAGAAACAACTCTTCAAGTGATCCATCCACTGGCAGCATATCTGGCAGCAGAGTGATTGTTTGAGGCTCGTTTGATACCGCAGACCCTTGATGACTTACAGCCATTTAGCCAACCATGGGTTCCGTACTATTCCCGTGTAATTTCCATCTTAATCTAGTCCCACCCCCCAATTCCCATAGAGACCCATTCAAATGCAGAGGGGTTATAGTATCACTTGTAAGAGTACCTGAAAATAAGATATCAAGAGTCTTTTGATGTCCTTTTCTACCCAGTCACAATTGCATCACCTGTTTACCTGTTGAATGTTCCAAATAGATGTTTTTTGAACTTCCCAGTCTTTTGTTTGTCCCTGTCCCAACTTTTTTGGAACATGTTGCAGGCATCAAATTCGGAATGAGTGTATATTTACAAAAATCTATGACGTTGATAAGGTACAACATTAAATATATTTTCTTTGTACTGTTTTCAATTAAATATATGTAAAAGAGAATTTACAAATCATTGCTTTCTGCTTTTATGTGCATTTTACATACACTGTCCCAACGTTTTTGGAACTGGGGTTTGTAAATCAAATATATAGTCTCAGAACAAAAACTAAAGGTATAGGTGTAGCAAAACACAAACTAAAGCAGAACCCGTACTACCATTTAATGGTCTGGTTACTATGTGTTTCTTAAAAAAAAGCTACAATTCCTAGAGAACAGTAAAAAAGGCCTTTAATATAGAATGTGAACCAATATGCTAGTAGGGTTATAGCTCACTGTTTCAGTTTGCAATTAAGACATGTACAAAGAAGAGCGTTTCGAATGGTACAAATGGGAAGCCATAATGTCAAAGGCTCTCAGTTACGCACCTTGGTACTGGTGTCTCCTTCTTCACTTTAGTGTAGGCGATGTTCCAATTTCCTGGCCTGTAGGTCTGGAGGAAACGCTTGGCGCTCTCCACTGTATTCTAAAAAAGAGAGTCCAAAAACAAGCGCACAGCCAAAACAAAGCAATATTAACACATCCGTCAAAAATTTCCAGAGAAAACAAAAGCAGCTGCGCTAAATTAGTTTAAACCTAAAATACAACACAGCTCATCTGAGCATTCTGGCCCATGGCTTATGGAAAAAAATTGGCACGCATGGACAGGAAAAATAAAAAGATTTTTCATTTACAGTCATTTTTTGCTAGGGAGCCAACATTCCATGGTGTTTGAATATGAAGTGAAAAGCCCAATCCTTATTATTCGTGCTGTGAGACAGTCCCATCTTAAAATATGGACCAAATAGAATTTTGCAATTGTAATTTTTTTCAATTTCACCACTAGTCATCATTCTGTAAAATACAACACTTTATGCAAGAGTTAAATGGAAAGATAAACAAACCAACGAATCAGATATAATGAAATCTAAAGTAATGTACTAGTCACAATCATTTGCAGTTTTTTGATCAAAGTTACAGTTAAGTGGTATTCATGTAATTCAAAGCTAATTAGCTTAAAAGGGTTATATAATGAGTATATAATTTTTTCAGTAAAATCCAAAGCACAGCCCTGTCAATATTGGCCAGTTAATAACAGATTTGCGTTTGAATTTGTCTGGCATAAAATAGGGTACCTCCATGAGCATAGCAACAGTCATAGGCCCGACACCCCCAGGTACAGGCGTGATGAATCCTGCCTGCTCCTTGGCAGAGAGGTAGTGTACGTCCCCTACCACTCGCTTCCCACTGGGTTTGCTGCTATCTGTGAGGGCGGAGCCAAACAGGCGGGTTTTAACTAACAAATTAATTAGCTGATTTTTACTGCCATGCAAAGACTGCTTTTGTGCATCCTCAGGTAACTATTTCTTACCTCCAGGCATATTAATGTCCATCAGTCGTCACAAGGTGTAATAGCCACATTGGTACAGAATGCCCCCTGACCCCCCCCCCCCCCCCCCCCCCCCCCCGCCAAAAAACAAAAACATCAGCACCTCCAAGGGGAGGAGGGCTCTCGTGGTGCACACCTGGAATGTGATTGATGCCGCAGTCAATGACAACCGCCCCCTTCTTCACCCAATCACCCCCTCACCATCTCTGCCTTTCCAGCCCCCACCACCAATATGTCTGCCCGGCCCACCTGGAAATAATGCACAATTGTGATTGGCTTTAATGAATGCCTGGTCGGGAACCAGACACCACTGGCACCTATCTAGCTCATTCTTTGGTAATCACTCCAAGCAATCCAAACTAATGCTCAGACTCCATCTAACTGCTATGACAACGGCAATGCCTGCAACACAGGACAGACTCAGTGCTTGCCGCAGTTAATAACCACTTTGTGATAAAATGAAAAAGCACTTGTGGAACAGAGCTGTGGGAGTTAGCCTTAATGTTTACAATGCATTCTTGCTACTGAGGAACCACATTTCAAGGCGTGTGTTCCAATATTTGATAAAAGGTTCAATGTAAATGCAATTGGGTAACTGTAGGATCATCAGCTGGTGATTTTTTCCAGCGGGCAGCCGGAGGGGCGGGGTCTTACCTCGGCGGGGAGATCGGCCGTCTTCGAGTGGCAGGTGGTCACCGTGGCATGGCTCCACAGCAGCAGGTCGTGCATGGGCGCCCCCACGATTTTGCTCCTCCCAATCACCACCGCCCTCTTTCCGGCCACCGACGTGCCTGTGCACAGAGAGGCAAACCACAGGCACCAATTCCGACACAATCAAACCGCCCTGTCAGCCTTTGTATGTTTTACCTTAACCCCTCTACACAAAACCCCTAGTGGCTATGGCACTGGCACTATGAGATTGCTCAACTCAGACATTAATTGCTCCTGCAACCAAACTATGAGTGGAAACAACAAACCCCATGTTCTAGCTTTATTAGTACACAATTCGCAACAACGCTGCCAAATACTGATTATCTAAGTGTCACTATTGTCGCGTAGCAATCAATTTTACAAGCGGACCCCCACCCAGTCTCACCTGCAACCCAATAGCATCTATCTGTGAGTTCATAAAAATATTTCTTCATCGTCATAGCAACAACATAAACCTGACAATAGCCCAGGAGTATGCCAAAACAGCTGTTAAAAGCCATGCTCACTCAACTGTAAAATAAACAAGTGAAATTCTTGTGCAATTATACCACATCCTTCTACTATCAATATCTGCTACTAAAAATGAATTAAATATACAATCCTACCATTGGTTTTACACATAGAGATCCCTTTCAAGATTCAGTGGTCATTTATTGTCTTGGAAAATCTATTATTTACACACCCCTTTAGAACATGAGTACACTTCTTGTAACCTCACATGCAAAACCCCCTCAGATGGACTTACAGCTGTGAAGTATTTCACGTCGATCTGGTTCAATTGACAACTCTTTTATCTGATAGAGGACAGCATATCCTTTGGGACGGTGTTTGCAATGTCTTATTGGATGCTTTGAAGAGTAACAGCTGCATAACAGCATTATTAGTTTTTATCAGTTTAGTATTACGCAAACAACTACAGAGAACGCATTCACTCTAACAGAGGGTATGCCTGCATACGTGACTGAGATTTTCCACCTCGATATGGAAGTATTACTGCTTGTAATATTTAAAAAATGTACATTCGTTTTTCCACTCCACCACAGTCTTGTGACATATGTTTGATAATGTTATTTTTTCATTTTGAGTGCATTTCACATACTTTAATAGTGTAAGTGTTCATAGGTAGCTCAGTCAAGTTTTATGTTTGATTTTCCATGAACCATTTTCCTTATCGTGGAATGTTATTTTATTGCAATCTTATTGTCCATAATATAGACTGTGGTGTAGTATCTCCCTAGGCTATACTTGTACTTAAAAAAAAAGCGTGTGTGATCTCAGGGCATGCAGCAAAAGATTACATACTGCAGAGCACAAAAAAGTGATGTTTTATTGAGGTACAAGAGTGAATGACTGTCTACATATTTAGTTGTGTGTACCAATGTGATATCAATGTTTCCATCTTAAACTATCAAGGGGAAAATGTATATGCTTTATATTGGACAAAAATAAATATTTTATTTTGGATAGGGCTTTGGACCCATAGATATATCCCCCTATATGGATGACAAGATAGTAATTCCCACTTGGAAATTATGCAAAAGTGAGTTTCTATGAGCCAAAACAATTGCACAATTTAGGCATTTTGGATATAGGCCATTTGGATACACCAAGGGACAACAGGGTACACTGCCTATATTTTGCATTATAGATCATTATTAGTTCTGCATATCACCCTCAGACTTTCCACACTTGTGGACATGGAAATAGCTCTCAGTATTTCATTGCAAACTAAAGAAAAAACATTTTTATTTTTCCAGTTTTTTGCAGATGTGGCACTTTATTTTGACCTAAATTATGAAAATAAACTAATCTAAGTTGGTATTATAAATGGTACCGTCTTATTTCATTGAAGACATTTTCCAAGTTTCTGTGATGCTCACGCCTGGAGTTATAATGCCTTAAATAGAACACCCCCCTAAATAGATGAGAATTAACCAATTTTGGCATCAGTACAAAGGGGTTAATGTTTTTACTCTGAGTTATGATCCTTTTTTAAAGTAACTTCATTGTGTCATGGTGAAGAGTGAGATTTATGTATACTGATATCACATGAATTGTGATACGGCTTTAATAGAAAGAGTTGTGGAGAGACCTGGAGATGAAGGAGTCCTATTGGATTAAGCACCTGTCTGTCTGATGAGCTCCATGCAGCCATTGGGTGTGCAGGGAATGAAGCAGTCTCCGAGGTCCCCACGGGAGAGCTTCCCCGCGTTTATACTGGTCAAACTGGGGAAACACACAGTCACAATTTGACACAGCAGACACACATACAGACACACAGGGTGGGGGTGGGGGTGGGGGTGAGGGAGTGTTGGGCAGTCATTGCAAGGCTGCAGATTCTGGACTTCCCTGCGCAGAGACATTGCCTGTGTGACTGAATGGGTCCTGGTCTGTGAACAACGCTGTGTCTAACTGGAATCCGCAGAACAAATCAGTACTCCTCTCAGCAGGTGAGGACAATAAATGCCTTCATTTCTCTCCCTCAGTCTAGTTCAGACTGTTCCCCCTTCCCAAACTTAATTGCATGCTGGGAAGTTTGCCATTGGAATCACCGAAAAATCCGCAATCCAGATCGACAGTAATGAGTGCCTACTGACAACATTTCCAAGCAAGTAAAAAAAAGATCAGATACACAAAACTGACTACTACCAGGAATACATCATTTGTTTAAATCTTAATGTATAAATTTTCCTAATATAGTGTTCCCAATTTTTTTTGCATTGGCTCAAAACGCCAATGATCTGCTCAACATTATACAGGTTTTGTTTTCACTATCATTATGAGGTAGCGCGGACGCAAGGCTCTCAGCGATGTCATTGGTGGGCGTTTGAATGAGAATGTTTATCACTCGGTGAACATATGGCTTGGCTCAGGGAAACCTTGGCTCCTGAGTCCAAACGTAGGCCCTGGTGATAACGGACCGAGGCTGAGTGAAGAAGAGGCAGTTGGAACCGGAGGAAGCAGGCGGACGGGATAGAGGTCACGGCACCCTCGTCGCGACAGTGCTTTGAACCCGCTTGCCCGCGCTGTTTACCCAGAGGTGGAAAAGCACACCGTTACAGGCTCCTCATTTCAGTGCCTGACTGACCAGAGAAGGTGGGGGGTGTTACCTACGTGAACAGGAGGTGGAGTAAAAAAAGGTCTGCAAAAGTTCCCCCCTACCCACAACCCCTTGCTCTGTGTTGTCTGTATGTCCGTGAGAAGGCAGATTTAACAAAGGTACAGATGGATTTGAATTAAACTAGAAATGTGAAATAATTGGGGATGATTGATCAGGGGAAGATGATTATCAAAGGGCTAGAATGTAACAAACATGATTCATAAACAGGCAAAATGGCTGGCCACCAAAAAACAGGGGTCCTTTTATTTCTGTGGGTGTTTATTTTAGCCACCTGTGAAGGGCATACACACCCTCTGGAATCTGAGTGTGAGTAATCGATGCCGCAGTAGTTTGGAATTGTTAATGAATAAAATGTTGGGATGCGTGCCCAAAAAAGAACGTTCTTCAAACCAATCTGTTAGTCAGCGAGCGACATGTCCAGGTCCTTACCCATCCACGTCCTTCCCTGGGGCCACAGCATTAGTGACCTTCTCGGTGTCCATGGGGTGGATGGAATCCAGGGGCAGCTGGACGATGAGTCCGTGGATGGCGGGGTTCTCGTTTACCGCCTTGATGCTGCGTAGGACCTACAGGGGGAGAGGGGAAATATTACATTTTCTATTTTTCTGAGGACCCCCCCCCCCCCCTTCCCAAGTAACAAGTTAGCAAGTACGATCTACAAGCTGTCCAGTAGCAGCCGGCAATCTGCGCAGCTTTTAGTCCATAAGGGTTTCACAAATTGGCCCTACGGTGGATATGCAGTCGTCACGATGAGGTGCTTTTAAAAGAATGCAAAGTAGATGGTGAATGATCCTGCTGCTATCGCTAATGGGAACTGGGGGTAGGGGGTTGGTATAGCTTTCTCGGGCCTTGTCACTGGAAGCCCAAATGTTCACAATCACAATCACCCAATCCCCCCCCCCGGTCCGTGATCGCAATTCCACCCCCACCCCCTCCAGTCCACGATTGCCCCCCCTCCGCCCCCACCCCTGGTCTGCGATCACAATTCCAATTTCCCCCATTCACAAGAGGCCCAAATAAATGGAACCTCCTCTTAGGAGCCTCTGCTCTAGTATACCGTGCAGCACTACTCTCTGTAATCTGTGGACACAGTTACTATGTAGCACCCACCTCAGCTTCTGTTGCAGTCTTTGGCAGCCTAATGTGGTTGGCGTTTATCCCAATCTTAAGGAAAAAAACAAAGCAGCAGGATGTTTCAAAACCAGTTAAGCCAGTATACATAACAGTAAAAATTAAGTTACACGTGATTAAACACACCCAACATTTTCAAAAGCTATCAGGTCACACGCTAGCAGTTCAATTGTAGGGGAGAAATGTGTGTCATTAATTATTAAGTTATTCATTGTTTAACCTGCAGATTCAATGCCAAAGTAAGGCTATGACGCAGCGTAGGGTAAGGTGTGTGAAGTGCACAGCTGCTGATTTAACATGCAGGAAGAGGGTACAATATAATGCATTTTATTTATTGAACTGTCTGTTTGCATTTATATACTATTATCGATGACAATATGTTCATGTCTTTGGGAAAATTCCATATTAGACCATATTTAACAGACATTAAAGACTTATTCTGAATAACCACTGATGTCAGAGTGGCCATCCTGCTGGTAGAGACACAGCAAGGCTTCATCAGGCTCTTCCTGTACAGCAATACCTGAGCAGCAGCTTTCAACTTCATGCTGATGTAGAGGTTGGAGTCTTCTCTGTCTCCCACCTGGAAAACAAGAGGAGAAATGTTACCTTCTGGTGCAGGACAAGGCCTTCCGTTAATCCTGTACCGTAGCACAACCAGGATCGAATCCAACTTACCTGCCTCTTCACCCAACAGTATCAAGCCCCGGTCATTCAAACTTCTGGGCTGGACTACAGGCTCAAACCCTTGTCACTTAACCTGCTGATCTCTCTACAGCAGGGGTGTCCAATATTAGCCGGTGCGGGTACAGATTTTTGTTTTAGCCCAGACTCCGATTCTACTTATAAAGGTTTTGATTGAAGGCCATGATTAGTCATTTAGTTGAATCAGGTGTCATTGTGCTGGGCTATAACAAAAACCTGCACACACACCGGCCCTTTTCTATAAGATTGGACACCCCTGCTCTATAGTACATCAAGGGCTTAATTTACTAAGACCTCTAGCGTGTGCAAAACCTTTTAGCACACGCAAGACCAATAACGCGGTGATGGTATTTGTTTTACACCAATCATTGGTTGTGTTATTAGTTTTGCGTGTGCTAAAAGGTTTTGTACATGCTATAAAGGTATAATAAATCAGACCCCCAATGTCACATGAGCAGTCAAGCCGGCCCTGTGACTGTGTGCAATTGGTGGATCTGTTACGTAAGCATGAGCGAGTGAGTCAACATCCCAATTTTGGTGCACAATTCTAGATTATGTTTATATTTTACTCTATTATTTGACATAAATTAACAGAACTCATGCACACTGTGAGATACTTGCAAAAATATTTAATAAGTGCAACGTTTCGGTCACATCGACCTTTGTCACTCTCTAAAATGTAACACTTTCTACTGCTTCATTGTAGATTTACTACATGTAAATGACTGATTTCTGATAAGCACAACGAGAGCCACAATCCTACATAAATCCTAAAATCTAAGCACAGTCGTGTATGTCCATGTGCACGTCTACATTCACAGGTGTCGTCTAACAGACAGATTTTTGGCTCGATGGCAAGATCCAGCTTGCTTCCCACCACCATTCACAGCAGAGGTACAAAGTGAAATCCTCCTATTAGAGTTAAAAGTATTCCACCAGAGTCCATTTTAAAAGGGTGCTTCGCACCGCGAGGGAAGGCGTGCGACGGACGCACCTGCAGGACCACCAGGCCCGGGCGGAATCTGGGAAACTGAGCCACCATCTCCTCCACGTCCCTCTTCAGCCTCTCCCGCACCTGCCTGGGGGACACAAGCGCATGGCGGTCAACCACAGGGCCGAGGGTGGGACGGGGGGGGGGGGGTCGGCGCGCTCCGGAGGCAAGAGCGCTCGCGCGCCCCGGTCCTTACAGGGAGGTCTTGTTTCCCGAGATGACAGTGGCGATGGCCCGTCCCGCCGTCCAGCATCTTGGCGCGTGGCTGAGCTTCAGGGCAGCCGCGGAATACATGGCCGAACGCCCGACACTGGTTCCTTTGGTGGGAGGAAGGGAGCGAGAGAGAGTGAGAGACAGATAGACAGAGAGAGTGAGAGAGAGACAGAAAGATAGACAGAGAGACAGTGAGAGAGAGAGACAGTGTGTGAGAGAGAGTGAGAGAGAGACAGAGGGGTGAACTGAAAGACGCTCCCTTCGCTCCCTTCACTTGCAGTGGCTGTTGTGCAGGACCGAGAGAGACACAGCTCAGCAGGCAAAAGTGACCTCAACGACGAATCCAGAAAGAGCTGGCAGGAGTATCTGGGAGTGGGTGTGACTGTCCATTGGAGGCGAATCCAGAGTGTGATTGAACCTCCTGCCAGCCGCTGCCCCTCCCAGCATCGCTCGTTTACAACCTTGTTAGCACAGCCGGGTGGGATTCCGTCTGCATCTTATCGCAGGGCGATGTTTTTTTTTTTTCTGCCTTATCCTGCTCGCTCAGACGCAAATCTGAATCAGCTCGACGGAAAAATCCGCAGCCAAGGCCAGACCAGTGAAGCCTCCAGGCCAAATTTACCCAGAGGAGGGGTTAACCAGCGACCAGGGGAGAGGGCCATCTCGACCAATCGGATGCCGTGGAGGCCGGGGGTTAGAGGGAGTCAATGTGTAACCTGAGTCTGTTTTTCTTCTCCGCAGTAGCACGTGGGAGCTCTTTGGCGCTGAGAGGGTGGGAGGGCTCCAGCTGGGGGAAAAGAATAGTTTCACTTTACATGGAGTCGTGTCAGGCTCAAGCCGAAAGCTTTGTGCTCCTCCCCCCCGTCACCGCCCCACCCCCAAACTTCATTGAAATGAACTTCCCACATGTTGCTTGGCAGCGATCCAGAGGTTAAGAAACTACGCGCCATTGGCCCATTGCCATGCGGATCCTTCAGCAGATCAGCCTGCGTCACCTTTGCACGGCAGTTTGTTACAGCAGAAATTATACCGTTGGCTGATTCAATGATTTTCCTGAACAACTGCCTTCTTTGACTACATGGTGAAATATGAAATGCTAATTCAAGTAACTCAGCTAAACGGAATTTATATGAGTCCAGAAATGGCGAGATCAACTCTAGTGGAGTTGATTTAGCACCAAACTTTTAGCAGTGTGCCCGCAGTCCGCAACACATTGCCCTATGTATTTTTCTAAGAACACTCTGACTTAAATTACGTGTTACTCAGAATGGAAATACAAATTGCACACCCGAATCTGGCAAAATCTAAGAAAAGCAGGGGAAGCAATCCAGAATGTGTGCTTTCCTTTCCAGCTTCTCTTCTCTTAAAACAAGAATTTTCTTGTGTTGCAAAAATATGGGTAAGATGTTTTTAACTGGACACAAGAAATTGTCCAAATTCTCAGGAGTAAAAAATGTTTCATTCGAGTTAAGTCATGTTAGCACTGAGCTCTTATATCAAAGGCAAAGCCCTTTCTTTTCAGAGAAAGGGCCAAGTATGAATAGGCCAAAACACTGATAACAGCTGTAATTCAGGGAGTAAGTCAGGGAAGAATGAAAAAAGACTGAAGAAGAAGGAGGAGGCTGGAGAGAGTGAGGTCAAGGCAGAGGTCGTACAAATGCATCCCAATTTCTTACAGTGGGTGGGCTGACATGGTGCGCCCCTAAAGCTGATTGAAAGATTACTGACCTGCGCATAACACAGCACAGCATGACACCCTCAAACTAAGTTTCAAAAATTGACTCTGAGAAGGTGAAGACCTCACCCGAGCTGCGCTAACAATTTGGTCAGTAACGAGCTGGTGTAAAAAAATGCCCGAAGTTATAAAAATGATCAATGTCAACATGTTTGTGAATGTTTGTTTGAAGCAATAAATGAGTGTATTCATTTTCAAACCTCTCAATGTGTTACTGAAAGCCAACAGATCCCCAGCGAAAGTGCAGCCTTTGAGTATACTTGACAACTGCAGTCTATAATTTGGCAGGTGCACCTATTAGTCATGGCTTAACCGTGGGCGTGTTGGAGGTCAAGGCCTGCTCTGGTGGATGGCAGGTTTTATAACTGCCAAGCAGCAATTAGGTGAAATGGATTAGCCTTCTAATTCTATTTTACTCAAAAAATTATCCAAAACTCCCAACAAGGGATTATTCATTGGACTCTTTTGCTCCATTCTTAACATATGGGGCACAAATCTGTCTAAAAATATTTATTTATTTCTTGTAAATGATTGAATTTGTACACATTATCTTTCATTCCACACAGTTTAAATGATTTTTTTTATTGTTTCTAAAAAGACATTGTAGCCTGTTGCCTTCTGTCACTCTGATGTATTTATCAGTGTCCATGACAACAGTCTCTCAGATACCTTGATCTACCAGGCCTTTAGTTTTCTTTTTATTACTGTTTTTTTTTTATTCATATCGGTTTCACTGAATTGTTGGACATTTCAGGTTATTGTGCAGCTCATCTCTTCAGGGTGGTGACAGTTCACTTCTAAAGTGGATGCTACAGAACACCGACGTTTATTTGCTTTTTATCGTTCATGTTCCTGTTTATTTTCCCCTTACAGGTTTTTAGCATTCATTCTCTATGTGCTGCAGTCACATATTCACCCTAAAGTGATATTGAATGCTAATGAATCCTCACTGTGCTGACTGTGTCGACCAGCTGACCCACAAGATGCTGTTTACCATTAGCATCACCCACTGAGGGTTTCAGTTATTCTCTCATTGCACACACTTGAGTTCTCTGGTCGACAGGGGGCCTGTGAACCGTGGTTGGTATCCAGTTTTGCATTTGGGTCTGATTTACTAATACCTCTAGCATGTGCAAAACCTCACATGCAAAACTAAACACACAACTAATGGTTGGCGCAAAACAAATACCATGACCAATCATTGGTCGTGTTATTGGTTTTGCGTGTGCTAAAAGGTCTTAGTAAATCAGGCCCTCAGTGTTCTCTTCTGAATCAGCGACTGGCAGCACAGTCAGAGGACAGACATGCCAGTCTGCACTTTGCCAAACTGATGGAAAAGTATTGCAGCGGACCAAAAATAAACTTCATTAATATATTTGGTTCAAAGAAAAAAAAAAAATTGTATCGAGTAACTGAAAGTAGCAATTTCCCAAAGTACTTATTCATGCGTGATAGCCTCACGATGAGTCACTGTGTTTATGTATAGAGGCAAGGCAATATAATTGTAATGAAACGTGTGAACGAAGAGGAAAGTTAATTAGAACAACACTGCTTAATCATTTCAGGTTGAAGATGATTACAGCCTTGAACACAAGAAGACTGCATGTTGCACCTTCCCACACAAATCACGGCCGCCCACACGTGTGGAAAAAAGAAAAGAAAGGTAAAGCAATCTTGAAAAAATGCTGCTCTTTGCTGCACTCCACTGTGACTTTTAAGCATGGCACTGCACGTCTCTTGGTTTCTGGCGTTCTCGATTCAAGTTTTCACTTTGCTGGCTGGAATGGAGTAGCCTAAGTAGTGAGGACGCTATGTGACTTGAACCCTCCATATACACACACACACACACACGCACACGCACACGCACACGCACACGCACACGCACACGCACACGCACACACACACCCTTTCAGTAGTCCATCATGTCTGATGATGACTTCCACTTCTGTTTATTGGTGAGTTTTTGTATGAATATAGAGTCGGGAACCATGTGTTTTCTTGCAGGGTGGACAGGTTTGTGTTAGGTGGAGCTGCCATGGTCATGGTTCACCTCTGGCATCCTCTTTGTTGGGCTTCAATTCTTTCTTTTTCAGAACAATTTACCCCTTTATGTCAGAGCTGTCTCCAGCCAGATCCGTCTAAGGCAGCATGTTCCAGGTTTTAGTGTTGGATGGGATTCCACACTTATTAAGAGCCGACTTCAGCTGGTCCTTATATCGCCTTTTCTGCCCCCCAGCAGAGTGCTGCCCTAGGTGTAGCTGCCCAAATACGACTTGCCGTGGCAGGCGGTCGTCAGGAATTTGAATGATGCGGACAACCCAGTGTAATTGATGGCGTAATATCGTACCCTCCATACTCTTGCAGCTGGTTTTGCAAGTATTTCTGTATAAACTACATTTTTTACTTACATTGCTCTCCAAGAGTGGCTAAAAATTTTGAGTTCACTGTATCTGGGATACGGTCACACCAGGATATGCCAAGGATGCACTGGAGACATCTTACGTGCTGGGCTTCCAGTTGTCGGAGATGGCGGCGGGACAAGGTTCAAGCTTCACAGCCGTAGCGGAGGGTTGTTATGCAAACTGCCAGGTAGGCTTTAGTGGGTAACCTGAGGTTTTCATTGAGGAAAACCCTCTTCCTGAGCCTACCGTAGGAAGAGGAGGCCTGCTTGATCATGTTCTGGATCTCATCCCCAATGCCGCAATCTTCAGTGATGTGGCTACCTAGATATTTGAATGACGGAACAATTGCTAGGGGGTTTGTCCTCGATGGTGAAGGTGGGAGTAGCAGACGGGGACGAAGATCTCCACTGGCACAGGTCCTCTGTCTTGGAGATGGTAACTGCGAGGCCCATCCTAATGTAGGCCTTCACTGCTAGCACCTTTAGCAGGGCCTCTGGTGTATGTACCACAAGTACATAAAGAAGATAAAAGGGAGATGGGTCTATAGGTACCACATAACTATGGACCCTTACCTGGCTTTTACCAGCCCTACTATAAGTGCCTGATCCAAAGTTTCAGGCAAATGAAAGGTTGCAATTGAGTGAGTAAACATTTCTTATAGAGACATTTTATAAAAATTTATAGAAAACACATCTGGTCCCAGGGCTTTACCCCCTGAAAGCTACACCAGGACATCCAGCACCTCTTCCTTGGTAATTTCATTCTCTAAGCCTGCCTTTGTAGCTCCTGAAATTTTAAGGATATTCAGACTATCCAAGGGACTTTTGCCCTTCCATATAAAGATTTATAAAATTCACTAAATTCTTGTGAGGTATGTGGTTTTCCAGAGCTGCAGTGGTCAGCAAATTAATCAGAGAAAATTTGGACCTTTTGCATTAGTTCAACAAACAATTTTTTAAAATAATTTGAAATTATCTTTAAGCACATGTTTTATTATACCGTTATATTCCAAAAATGAATTCCAAATAACTTATTTTCTCTGATTAAAAAAATATTTTTCACAATCTCAATCGCCTCACATGAGGATTATTTGCTGATTTACTGCAAAAGCATTATAAGCATACTGGGATTATATGTTGATTTATTTCTGTGCGTTTAACCTAATATTTGGCTGCATTTTCATGTAAATAATGGTTCCTCAGTCAGGTGGCTCCCCTGTAGTCTGACAACCTCCCTGGTGCTCAGAGCCATTAACGAGGAGGAGTGTTAAAATGAAGTGTGTTAGTATCTGACTGAAATTCCATCTCCAGCCTACAGGGGCAGCATTGAGTACTGAAGTTACACACTTAACACACATTACGTCCCCTCTTGGCCATTTTTTATAAAACGTCACATTGTTCTACTCATCATTTTAACATCATCAGAATTTAGCATTTGCCAAGAGGGGACCTAGAAATTGTTTCCTCTTGGTTTCTAGGTCCTCTCTTCGTGGATGTGTAATGATACCATGTTCCCCAGTTGGATAGGAAGATGAATGCACACTCACACTCTCACACACATACACACACACAAGGCACGTACAACAAACATATACAGTACATACACAACTGCCAAGGATAGACACCCTCTCTTTCCATCTTTGCTTTATTAATCTTTCTTCATCAGTAACAGCTTCCTGAGGATTTCACAAGATGTCAGATTTAAAACATGTCAAATTAAAGCTAAGAAAATTTTAACTCTGAACAATCAACCCAGATTGTAGTCATCAAATACCTCCTTCTTTATGATGTTCATTGGAGTTTAACTTAATTTTGTCTCCAGTAAATAATAGGGAAATGCTTTTCAGTTTACTTTGACAGTTTATGTCAATGTTGTCTGAGAGTCATAAAAAGAGATTAAAATCCCTTATAGCGTATGCCTGTGTCAGTCTGTTTGCATTTTGATTGTAAAATGAAACCATTGCCATCTAGTGGCAGTTACGCATATTGCTATAACTACCTCAATAAATAATCAAACAAATTATGGTTTTAGTTATTGTAGTATGTCCTTGCATGGCTGACAAAACGTTTTCATTTGTTTTACAATTCCAATTTGGTGTCTTCCTCTATTATTGCTTGTGTGAAAACAATTTGGGGTCTCAGTATCACCTGTACTGACCAATTTTGACCCCCAAAATGAGTATGTAACTGCAAATATCTTTAAAAAATAAATATCTTTTAGCTTTATTGGACAGCACAGTGTAGAGAGACAGGGAGAATGGGAATGAGTGAGAAGAAAAAACATGCAACAAAGGTCATCGACTCGCAATATGGATAAAGCATATGGACGGTTCTTGACAGGCTCTACACCGAGACACCCCCAAACTGCAACATTTCTGTCATGGGTGCCTGCCGTTTTTCTCACTTTCCATGTTGTTTTCTGATCTATCGGATTTTTTCTGCACTCCACCGCAGGGTTTTGCTTCGTCCCAGCGATTAGTGCTTCCACCTGTCTTACCTGTCATCAGGTATTTAAGCCCCGGAATTCCTCTTCCGGGTGCTTCACTATTTCTTCATGTTACACAAACACAGGATTTTGTTTTGCTGCCTCTACATTTGGTCAAAGAAGGTTTTTCTTTATTTTCTCTGTAGAGACAGTTCTCCTGTTGAAAGAAGCTTGGAGATTATTTCTCTTAATCTCGCTTTTCCTCTCTCCCCCTCCCGCTCCCACTCTCTCCTTTTCGAGAGTGCGAGCTTTATATTTATTTCATTATTTTCACCATTTATCGGGCTTCATAGCCAAGTTCCGAAGGTGCCTTATTTTTTCTCTGTTCTCGCCAAAGCTGTTTCAACTGTAGTATACTGTTTATTTTCTCTGCCCGGTTTGCTCGTGGTTATCCCTGTTTTGTTAGGGTGTTTTTTTTGTTTGGCTATTGCCAGGGAGTTTTTATCCCTTATTTTGTTTTAGTCCTGCAAGGGATTCTGCTCCTCTATCTCTGCCCGGTTTTCTCGCGGCTATCCCCGTTTTTAAGGGTGTTTATTATTTTGGCACTGCAGAGGAATTTTTCTTTTTTTTTCTGTTGTCGCATTTGGCTCATCGCTATTTCGCCCTAAACCCTCACAATTTCACCATTTTTAAAGCACAAAATAAAGCAGCTAGATAATTCACAGCTCAATGTAATTAGACTAGCATGATCATATGATGCTTTCAAAACAGTGCTATGCAGTGGAAGCTCCCATACACAAGGACCATAAACATAATGCATTAAAAATGTAAGTATTGCCATAACAGCAGTCTCAGGTTAATTTGGAAATACATCACTAGGTGGCAGTACATAATCACACACCACCACCGAAGAGAGTAATTAAACAATATGTCGGTTTGAATATACCTCGGTTATTTGACAAAGCAGGGTTGGCTTTGGGGACAGAGATATTCCAATTGAATATTAAAGAAAAACTAGCCACAAGGATGATGAGAAAGTATCCAATCCGTGGATGAGCCCTGGAATTTTAATCCACATTCACTAAGAATTAGTTTATATGTTTTAGTGTATATGTTTGATTGGGCCAGACAGTTTTCTATATACACTGCAGGATATGTAATATGGTTATACAAGTTTCTGACAACTAGCTGAGACTTTAGAATGCCCTGTCTAGGGGCATTCAGGGATTTGTGGGCAAAAGTAAGAAAATACACATCAACAATCTCCAAAGCGGCTTGTCGGGCAATTTATGTTTAAAGAAGCTGTACATATGAACAGATACATTTTTAATAGTGTTTATTTTACAAAATTATAAACAAAAAACTAGTTTTTATACTATGCTGGTACTTTAAATTCTTTGGTATCCAGCAGTCTCAGGTTGCACACACCATAGAAAAGTTCCCAATGAAAATTAACATAACTTTTCAAAGAATAATTGGGTAAAAAAACTACTAAAAAAACAATATATATATATAAAACTACAGCATAACATTGCTGTACAAGCTCCTATGGAGTTACTTTAAGTGTTTTTATCTTGCTTTGGAATATAGCATGAACCCACAAATCCCCAATACCATTTGTAATGCCAGCAGGTCACTCGAATCTTCCATAAATATCTATAATATACTTCATCACACACAAAGAGTGTCTGGGCCAATGGAAAATATACACAAAAACGGAAATAGTATTTTTTTTTTAAATCGGAACGTTCACTATCCCTTTAAGCTGGATAGAGAGTAATCTTTATAATTAGTGGTTAACATTTCATTTGGTGATGTCATATTGCAATTAGCTCATGAATCCATTCTTAACGCATTCATTCCATAATTGTAAGAGGGCGTGAATGAATTGTGTAGGTTTCTAACTTGCCACGTTCCTTGTTATTCACATTCAATTGCTGATGATTGATGTTCAGTACTATAGCTTAAGAAAACCTCCGGGCTTTTGTTGTAATCTGTCCAGATACATACTACTGATCAAAGGTTTTAGTACACCCATAATGTTCAAGCAATTAGAGATTAAAATATAAAATAAATAAATTAAAAAAATAATTATTTTTTAAATTATTTAAATCTTAGATTAATAAAAATAGCCACCTTTTGCAGTAATCACCGCTGAGCATATTTGTGCCATTTTTTCTATGGACAGACATGGTTTTGAAAGTTCACAGCAACACTTTCCATAGATGTGCTGCACTTCTGTGTGGCTTCTCCTTGACCTTTCTGTCCAATTCATCCCTGGTTTGATTTTACTTCTCTTGTTGGAAAATGGAAATAATTTGTTCACCTGTTTATTTAGCCAAATATGGCTTTTTTATGAACTCAAAATCTCGTTCACTATCCTGTGAAGTAAAATATTCTTTTTAACATCTGACTATTTTATATTTATTCCATTCTTACCTTATGCAAGTTGTGGGTATTTACAATTTGAGGCTTAAATTACACTAAAAGCAGAGTAGTGAAACATGAGTTAAGTGTACTAAAACTTTTGACTGGTAGTGTTGACTTCATCAGAATGTTAGACTGGCTAATGCGGTATATCAGAGCAATTAGCCTGAAACTCAACACATGTCCAAAAAAATGGTTACTTAACTTATTATGTTAACTCAACTTTATATTTTTAATATTTTAATTTCAAACAAATCATAACATGAGCAAAGTGACACCACAATGAGATTGTCTGTGTTTTATGCAATTTCTCTCATTTATACCAAAGATGTGTGTGGGCATCCATTTTCAGGATTTGTGGGTTCGCTGAGAGGTAATAACTTAACAATAACAATATCAGACACGTGTAAAGTGGCTATTCTCTGTGCAAGTTAACAAATACCCTTGCAAGCACACTGGAGTCTGAACAGCAAAAAGTTTAAATTCAGCGTAAATTCAACTCTAGGAGGGTGCATTTTAATCTGATCCTTATTGGATTCATACAATCTCTCTTAGAGTTGAATTAACAGTGAAGATTCTACTGTGCCATGCCAACATACAGTATAGTAGGAACTGGGTTCTGGCTGGGCTTGAACATCAGATCTCCTGGGGAAAAGTTGTTGCGCTAACCACTGCACTAAAGTTGAATTCACCCTTAGCAAAACAGTTAGGCCACCCCTTGGCTGGCTGCAACGCTACACTGTTTTGAATAGCTTGTTATGCTTTAAACATAAACATTGTATGACATAGTTTTTTAAATTTTATAACAAGTTGCTACTATTCGCAGCAATTATTTATTTGAAAATGAAGCTGAACTGGCCGAAGTACAATTAATTGTATTTAATTAAGAAATCTATGTTGGTCACATTAATCGGTTCAAGTAAAAAAAAAAAAAAAAAAACTTAATAGTTCACCATGCCCCATAAGATTTTATGTCAATTTTATACCACACTATTTTACTATGTCCACCAGTAAATGACAAGCAAAATCCATGTAAAATTTTCTCTGCTCACATTTGGGCCTTCCCTGCATTAGATGTTTTAAATCCATTGTTCATAGCTAATGAAAAGTGAGGAATTATTGCTACATATAATAAATAGGGTATCACAATAGTCAGAGGCTCCTGATGTAAGTAGCCTATTGTCACCGAATACTGAAGAACAAAATGCAAAATGATTTAAAGATTTTTTAGTTTTCTCCTGAATGAAGGGAGGGATTGGGGGCATTATAGCACAGGCAAATGTATATTTTCCTCCCTTTTGTACAGATGATCTAGGTAGGTTACAGAAACTGTACCTGATTTCACAAAAACAAACTTCATCCAAATATAATTAGGGAGAATCTGAAGCAGGTGGAATATGTCCACCAGCAAGTTTAGCTGGTTAAATGAAACAGGAATGCAAAGCTTGCCTTTGTGACATTTAGACCATGCTATCCTCAGACAGGACCAAAACATCACAGCAACCAGTTCACCGCCATTTGTGTGACATTTTACCCACACAAACTATCATTCCCCTACTGAAGCGATGTCAGTGACCAAAGATGGGATGGTTTTGTGGTGGCAAGACTATTATACCAGGCAGTTTTAGCCTCGAATCCCAAGTGCTGTTATTATCCTGGAGAATCGCACTTAACCTACAGTTTTTCAGTAAAATGCCCACATGTGTGAATAAATGTGTGTGCAGATTCTAATGCAGTTAGAATCTGCACACACATTTCACTACAAACCAATAACACCAGCTACTTCACAAAGACAGTGCAAGTACGTAAACAGACAACCTTTCTATCCATAGGTATAAAAAGCAACACAATTGGTGGAAAATAGTTGCAGATAAAAATACTGTGAGATGATTGGAAGACGTACAGCATACTGGTGGCATAGAGCCCTAAATGACACTAAAAATTGTGGCAAGTAAATGTGCACTAACTCCCAAATTTTGCCAATTGTTCAGTCCACAGGGAACAGACTATGAGTGGAGCACCATCATGATCATCATCAACATATAACAACAATGGGAATAGATTTCAAAACCCCACAGTTTGTTAAAGCTTTTAGCAAACTGAGCGGACACAGTGGATGACTAATAGGGTCGTCAACAAACGGATGGACCTTCTGTGGCCACATGCATAGAGACTTTTATAACAGTATATGTCATGGACATGACCTCCACATAGTGACGTACCTCCCTATAAAGGGGGGAAACGTCATTGCAGAAATCCTCAAAGCTTTTTCTCGCCCTTAAAGGGTCCCGAGTGACCATGACCCCTAATGGTCATCTGGAACTCATAGAACATGGTTACCATTGTAACTGTTCATTCTATTTCGTTCCTCCGTGATCCTTTAAGTGGATGCCAAGGCCGCAGGTAGGATGGTTGCACCGACCATTGAACCCGGCGCAACGTTGACGTGATAACACTTCGAGAATGTGCAGGGGGATGCCCACGTCGCCGCCTGACAAATCTCTTTAAGAGGTATGCCTTCCAGGGCTGCCCATGAGGTAGCCATACTTCTTGGGGATCTACCCTGGATATCAATAGGCAAGGGCTTAGCACTAGCCTCATAAGCTGTAGCTATCGCCTTCACTACCTATCGGGAGAGGCTCTGAGCCGAGAGCACTGTCCCTTTGGTTTTTCCATAGCAAATGAAGAGTTGCCCTGTACGTCTGATGAAAGCGATAGCTTTGACATAGCGTCGCAGTGCATGCACTGGACATACCAGGTGTGCATCCCCCAGGTCCTCGCCTGGCGGGGGGTGAAGCGCAGCGAGCTCGATCGGCTGGTTGATGTGGAATGCCAAAACGATTTTGGGCAGAAATGATGGATTGGGCTGCAGTGTGACTCCCGAGTCAGCCGGCCTCCACCTCAGACACTCTGCACTGATAGAGAGAGCACAGAGCTCACCAACGCATCTAGCTGATGCTATTGCTAGCAGAAATGCCATCTTAAAAGACAGCCACTTAAGGATGGTCATCTCGAGAGTCTCATAGGGTTGAACCGTGAGCGCTGTCAACACCAAGGGGAGATCCCAGGAGGGAGCTACCAGTGACCTCGCAGGTCTCAGCCGCCGGGCACCCTTCAGGAACCGGCTAACAAGGTAATGGCTCCCTGCAGGCTTGTTATGTACCCAGACATGCCTGCTGGATATTGCAGCCATATAGGTTTTCAGTGTGTTGGCTGCTTTACTGTTATCAAGTAAGGACTGAAAGAAGTCCAATAGTACAGGAATCAGACAGTGTACAGGGTCCGCAAAATCCTGTAAGCAATATGTTCTAAATAGTTGCCACATGTACCCATAGGCCTTCCTCGTAGAGGGGGCTCTGGAGTTAAGTAGCGCCCACTGGACGGGGAGCTGCACCCAGTTATCGAAGGGTCGGGCTCCTCAGTGGCCATACCCAGAGTCTCATCGTGTTTGGATGAGGGTGCCAAACATTGTCGCTTTGTTGCGATAACAGATCCTCCCGAATTGGGATTTCCATTACATTACATTACATTACAGTCATTTAGCAGACACTTTTATCCAAAGCGACGTACAATAAGTGCATACAGAAATGTCATCAAAGTCACTACAGAACAGACAAGACAAAGCACATCCTTCCCATAATGTAGCAGCTATCCCTAGTAATGAACGTTGAATGTAGTTCACAGTAAGCTGTGGGTAAATCAGCTATACTACACTTCTATTCTAAATACCATTATAAGCAATAACAAACAGACAGAAAAAACACAGGGAACTAGTACCATGAGGTCCTAGGTTAGAATGTCAGTCAAGGTGGAGTCTGAAGAGGTGTGTCTTCAGGCCATGACGGAACGCAGGCAGGGTTCGAGTAGAACGTAGGGGAATGGGAAGTTCATTCCACCACTGAGCTAGGGTGGAAAAGCTCCGCAGTCGGGACGAGCAAGAGCCGTTGACATGGAGGGGGGGAAGTGCCAGTCGCCCTGCTGTAGAAGAGCAAAGTGGTCATGCAGGGACATAGTTCTGGATTAAGTCCTGCAGGTAGGTGGGGCCTGTCCTATTGGCTGCAGTGTAGGCCAGGGTCAGAACTTTGAACCTGATCCTGACTGCAACTGGCAGCCAGTGGAGTGACCTCAGCAGGAGGGTTACATGGGAATATTTTGGGAGGTTGAACACAAGCCGGGCAGCTGCATTCTGGATCAGTTGAAGAGGCCGGTAGGCTTGCGAGCAGGGAGTTGCAGTAGTCCAGGCGTGAGGTGACCATGGTCTGGACAAGAAGCTGGGTGGAGTAGGTGGTCAGGTACGATCGAATCCTCCTGATGTTGTACAGGAGGAACCTGCAGGACCGTGCCGTCGCCCTGATGTGCTGAGGGCGGATCGTAAATAAGGCAGAGGACCATGGGAAACCAGGGTTTTATCAGCCATCTGGGGGCTACCAGCAAGAGCTTGTGTGGCCCGTGCTGACCCCGTGCAGAATTGCATTGATCAGCGACTCTGGTGGAAAAGCGTACAGCAGGCCGTTCGGCCATTTGTGCACTAATGCGTCCTTTCCCCGGGGGCTCGAATACCTGTTCAGTGAGAACCACTGGGGGCAATGAATAGACTCTTGAGAAGCGTGTATAACGTCCAATGTCTGGAGTATCCGGAAGTGTATCATTTTAGATACATATTTAGGTTTCTCAAATACAGTACCATTCTTTCCCGAGAGCCTCCCAATTCGCGCCAGCTGGTTGTGATGGTTGTGACACCCTTTCTACAGCAGCGTCAAACACCTACTTTAATCAGAGTCGGTCCGAGACAATAGACCAATCTGATAGGGAGTTAGGCCGAGTAATGTCCCTGCTCACGGTGACTCGGCGTCAAGTGTGGTTGGCTCAGTCGCCCCTACCAGAAGCCACAAAGAGAACAATCAGGGACCTGCTGGTTCTTCCCGGCCAGGTTTTCACTGAAGCAGCCAGACAGGCACTGGAATGGTCTGTAGAGGCATTAAGACACAGGGAGCTCCAGACAGTAGACATTATACACGCCGTATGAGCAGGAGATTGGTTCACGGTTGTGGATTTGAAAAATGCATACTTCCACATGGAGCATCGTCGGTTCCTACGATTTGCATTCCGGGGGTCGGGCATACGAGTTCAATGTCCTCCCGTTCGGTCTATCTCTAGCCCCATGTGTGTTTACTTGCTGCATGAGCGGGGGCTGAGAGTTATTCCATACCTAGACGATTGGCTGATATGTGCACAATCATATGGTACGGCGCTCACACACACTGCCAAGACGTTGGAACATATTGCCAGGGTTGGGCATCAATGTCAATTACGGCAAGAGCCAGCTGATTCCGATACAGTCAATCGAAGACATCGGTCTGCTGCTCGATTCGTAAAGCATGAAGGCATCATTGCCAGCCCATCGCAAAACCACTGTGCTTGATGCGGTGTGTCAGTTCAGAGTGAATCGGTACCTCGAAATGAGGACTTTTCAGAGGTTTATGGGCCTAATCTTAGCCGCCTCAGCAGTCGTACCTCTCGGACTCCTGACAGCGAGGCCACTTCAACGCTGGTTGAACACCAAGTCACTGCACCCCAATTGGGACCGTCATACCCGAATCAGGGAAACGGGTCAATTTTGCCGGCTACTGGCGTGGTCATTACGACGGATGCTTCACTGACCGGTTGGGGGGTCCTCTGCCTTCTTTACGATCCACCCTGGAAAATTCCCGTTCGGGAGGATCTGTTATCACAACAGAGCGGCACTGTTTGGCACCCTCGGCCAAACATGATGAATCTCTGGGTATGGCCACTGAGGAGCCTGACCCGTCGATAATGGAATGTGGCTTTCACGTCCAGCGGATGCAACTCAACTCCAGAGGAGGGCCTATGGGTATATGTAGCAGCTATTTAGCACATGGTGCTTAAGGGAAGGGGCGGACCCCATACACTGTCCGATCCCTGTACTATAGGACTTCCTACAGTCTTTACTTGATAACAGGAAAGCAGCCAGCACACTGAAAACCTATGCGGCTGCCATATACAGCAGGCATAGCTGGGTACATAACAAGCCTGCAGGGAGCCATTACCTTGTCAGCCGGTTCCTGAAGGGTGCCCGGCGGCTGAGACCTGCGGGGGTCACTGGTAGCTCCCTCCTGGGATCTCCCCTTGGTGCTGAGAGCGCTCACGGTTCAGCCCTATGAGCCTCTCGAGACGATCAGCCTTAAGTGGCTTTCTTTTAAAACTGCGTTTCTGCAGAATGTCTAAGGTGGAGGGCCGGCCGACTCAGGAATCACATTGCGGCCTAATCCATCATTCCTGCCCAAAATCTTTTCAGCATTTCACATCAACCAGGCAATTGAGCTGGCGGCACTTCGCCCCACCACCAGGCGAGGACCTGCAGTACGCACAGTGCGTGCGCTGCAATGCTATGTCGAAGCTACCGCTTCCTTCAGACGTACAGGGCAACTCTTTGTTTGCTACGGCAAGACCAAAGGGACAGCGCTCTCGGCTCAAAGCCTCTCCGATGGGTAGTGAAGGCAATAGCCACGGCCTATGAGGCTAGCGCTAAACCCTCGCCTATTAATATCCAGGACCGCTCCACCAGTATGGCTACCTCATGGGCAGCCCTGGAAGGTGTACCTCTTAAATAAATTTGTGAAGCGATGATGTGGGCGTCCCCCTGCACATTTACGGGGTTTTATCACGTCAATGTGGTGCCAGGCTCAACGGTCGGTGCAACCGTCTTACCGGCAGCCTTGGCATCCACGTAAGAATGATGGTCCCTCCTGACACTTTGGGTATTAAGTCATCCATATTGACAACCCTAATGGTTGACGGAATTAAATAGAATGAATGGTTACGACGGCAAACCATGTTCTATGAGTTCTATAGGGATCTAGGGAGTTCTAGGGATCATGGTTACTCGGGACCTTTTAAGGACAAAAAAAATTGTTCCGAGGACTTCCACAGTGACGCTCCTCCCTTTATGGGAGGAATTATGTCACTACACGGAGGTCATGTACCATGACAAATTCTGGTATAAAAGTCTCAATGCATCTGGCCCCAGAAGGCCATCCATATTGATGAGCCTAATGGTCATCCGGAACTCATAGAACATGGTTACCGTCGTAACCATTAATTTTTATGAAATAATAATTTATGAACTGTAGTTAAAATGTACTTTCTCAATCTGTCACATTCAAATGTAGACACTTCACAGTGCATGTCAATAAGCTTATCTGACACATAAACTAATTTAATATTCTGCAATGGCCGACAGTGTAAGGTCTTAACTACAATGTACTTTCCTATCATATGAGAGCCTTTCATAAATTAGAAGGCAAATAAAGATACATGCTAGCTACAATGGTTTTTGGGGGACAGATGTGTCATTCGAATTAGATAATGATGATTATAGCAGAATGGCCATTTTAAAAGCATTCAGGGGATCCACTGTGTACTTTTGTACATAACTTTTTCATTATAAATAACTGTACATCAGTTTCCAATTGTTTAAAAGCAAAAATGTAATTTGTTAAAAATTATACAGCTATCCACTTTATCATAAGAATTACATCACACTTTTTACTTCACAAACATAATCTTTACTTTGTATCTTTAAAAAAGCAATTTTAATTAATTTGTGGTATTTCTCAAAGTAAATGAAAAGTCAGTTGGAACGCAAATATTTTATTCTCCATTTTTTCTTCAGTTTCAAAAGATGCTAGCTAACAATATTATCATAAAAACACCCATCATATATTTATCTTCCAGTTGCTCAGATAGTCCTGAGTCTGGACGAAAGGCATATTAAATGTACCCACTTTGTATACAATGGTGGTGTGTGGGGTTATTTGTGGGTGTATAAAACGTAAGAACGTGTACAAGCTTTTTTGTGTGTGATTCTGGTGGCCCTTTCCATTACAGGTTTTGAACTTCACAAACTTTTACTTACCTCAGGCTCTAAAATGAGATGTTTGATCACAGATTTTTAATATTTAGGGGTAAAAGGCTAGTCAATTGGGAAACACACAAAAGGTGAAGCAGAAGGTGTCAATTATTTTCTATTACAAGAGTTTTGTGTCAGTTTACATTTTTTGGGATTAATTTGACCCCAAACGTAAAAGGCATCATTAAATGTCAGGGTATGAGGGTTAACTGAAACGTAAATGTCATTTTTTCAGAAAAGTGAAAAAGTGCTTAGAAACGAAAAGTATAGGGGAGTGTTTAGTTGGCACACACACAAGGTATTGTTCCTTATGAGGACAATTGAGAGACATAGAACTTAAAGGTCAAACCAACTCATCACTTAATTTTCACAAACGACTCAATCAACATAGACAATGGATGTCGCTAGCGAGAGGAAAGATGGCTGGTACATTTTTGGAATTAGAACTTCTGAGGGCCTGTGTTGCATGCAGTTGTGTGTTTTGTGCACTGTGACTCTCGTCCTGCAGCCCTGTCTGGTTTCACCGCACCAGCAAGTCCGTCCAGAGGGGGAACCTTGTGTTCTCTCAGATTCCTGCCCCGGCCCTTCCTCTTCGCTTCCTCCAAGCAATGCTGCACTGTGCAGATTCCAATCTCCGAACCAGTTCTTCTCAATGGCTTCACTCACCCAGTGCCTATGCCTTCTGGCGCAATGCCCTACTGTAAAGTCGCGCGGAGTGTTGGGGGTGGGGTGGGGTGTGGTGTGGCATGGGATTTCAGCAAGGCTGACCTGTGTTTGCCACAGAACAATTCAGGTCATGCGTAGCTGTAACAAAAACAAAATGGTGGCTGTTTCCTAGGAGTCTGCCCAAACCGGCTTCATTGTTGATTTCTCCCAGCTACCAGGCTCTTTGCTAAATCTGAAACCAGTGACTTCACATGGGATGCCAGGGATGCCTTTCTCATTGTGGCTCTCTCCGATCCTCAGGCGGAATGGTGATAAAGGTGCCAAGGGTGCGATAACTCATAGGCTGAAATCACCCTATCCAGGGTGCATTTATACATAACATAAACACAAAATATTTCCCATAAATAATGATGGGTATCATCTTACAAAATTTGAGTGAGGACTTTTGTTATGGTTCTGCTTGGGATTAAAGATTTCTCAAAATATTCAAATATTTGGTTCAAAGTTGAGCTCCATAAAGGATGATACCCCTGTTTTCAGTGTACGCTCCTTTTCCAAGTACAAAACTACTCTTCTGTAGTCATTTATGATATTGGTGGACATATTGGGGCAGGGGGCTTTGACCGGTCCTTTATACAGAATCTTTCAGATCCTTCAGTCTGCACTTGTGTGCTACCCTTTTCAGTTCATTTTCAATTGAGTTAAAGTCTGGATTTTATTTGTTAAGTCATTTTTTATACCACAATGAAAGAGGAAGCCATGGGAGGCCACAACAGTTCTGGAAGATGGAGATTAACTTCAAAGATAGTATGTTAATACAAATTCATTCCACTGAGTTCACCCCACAGAACAGTAGCAATTCCATTTGTATCTGCGAGTGGATATTCCACACACACACACACACACACACACACACACACACACATACATGTGCAAACACACAAACGCACACACACCCACATGCAAACACACACATACACACAAGGAAGCCTGCTGTGCCTGAACAGCAGGGTCAGTAAGTTTGAGAGAATTCCTTCTCGAACAAAAGGGTTTTGAGAAATATGGCAGAGACTTTTCCAATGTGCAGCTTGTAGGGTGAAGGTAATACTTCCACCTCTTAGCGTGTGGAAGTATTTGAAACCCATTTCAAATGGGTTTTTTCCGCAGTCATTTATACTGGAAATTGTTGTTTCATATATTCGCACATTACTATAAAAGGAAGGAATGAGTCACTCGGTAGAATGAGGATGTAATGCTGTCAGCACTCTTCCTAGACACAGACCGACGCTCTCACCTTACCTCAGAGGAGGAAGTGTCACTCAAAGCGTCCTCCTAAACAGGATTTCATTGTAAGATCGGGTTTTGAGTCGTTTCTTTTGTCCCCCGGCTATATCTATATGTTGGTAGTAGTTATGCTATCATAGATTGTGTACCCCGCCCCCCCCCCCCACAAACCAGCATTCCTTGACCTATACACCACAGACCAGGCCCGAGGAACTAACTGTAAATTCACCCTAAACATGTCATATTTTGATTCCCACCGAATCGAAGGCGCATTTCAGGTTAATATCATCTGAAGAGAATGAAAGCACTGACTGCTGAGATGTGATCATTCATTCAGCAGTCTGGCAGAGTTCATTTCTTAAAACACCAAACCACTTTCTGTGCTCTGAAGTTAATACTGTTGATATCTAAATGACTTTCCTCCATTATTGTGGTTATTGGAGTAAGTGGCAGTGTTGCAGCATCTGAACTGAAAGCCATTACTTATTTGGTACTCCTTTGTTTGGATTCATATGAGTTCCTTGCAGAATGGTTGTAACGATCTGTATTATTCCATTGACTAATTAAATGTCTGTATACTGTCATCACTGCCGCCTCAGGTGTTGGACTGAAGGTAACCTCCCCATCTCTCCATTCTTTGCTAAAAGTTTCAGAATTTCTGTACACTTTTGCATGAACTACAATTCATTGTAATTATTTTTGCAGATAATTACTATTATTTCAAATGCCAACAGCAGACATTTGCAAATCAGTGTTGAAATGAAGGTGTTGGCTAGACTCCTAACAATTGTCTTGCTCTAATTGTTTCCCGGTGCTGGATACAGTAGACATGGCAAACGTATCTGCAACCAGTGCAACCGCGTGACTCGGTTTGCCTTTGCTCAGCCTGAAATTCTTGTTCCATTAAGTGTCCTCCTTGGAATGAATGCTGACATACCTCCACCCCGGTCTGCTTCCTCTGGCCCTGCACAGGAAATTTACTGACAGTAGTATTTAAGCTGAAACCATACAACATAGATACTTACAAAGTATGCGATCAAATGTACGTATATTTATAGACATTTATACGTTTAATTAATCTCGCCATAGAGCAATCGTTTCTTTAACTGAAGCTGAAGAGAGAATGGGATTTGTAGCAACCGGAATGTTCGTTAATTTGACTGCACCTATTAAAGTATGGCTTGAGTGAACATGACGTGGGATGGTTATTTTAAAGTACTACTGTATTTATTTCTAATATAATGAATGTCTGGATTTTGTTGATCCCACTGTTGCTTTATCAGGCAGGGGTATGGAAAGGTTATGAATTATTATATTACATATTATATTATTTATTTTATTAGTGCTATTGGCTGATGTTACCATTACATGACTAATATTCACCTCTTGGTATACCATGTGTTGTATTGCGTTATTTGGAAAAATCCCCAAAGATGTGAACAGAAGGTGGTCAAGGATAATGTTTCTGATTTTTAAACAAACTTTTTTTATCTATATATATATATATATATATATATATATATATATATATATATATATATATATATATATATATATATAGATATATACTTAGTTGATTCATACTTTGCATGTGTCTTTGCATGTTTTTACAGAGAACGCATTAACAAGAAACTAAATGCCATTGAATACATTTGAAATATACAAAATTAGGCATTAAGATAGGCATACATACAGAGAAGACATATTTAAAACAAAAACAGAAAACAAATAGATAAAGAGATAGATGCAGGTCGAATGAAGTGTCTTATCAAACTAAAAATAATTAGATATAATCATTATTAGGAAAGAAATTAGACAAATATATAAATTATACAGATATTTTGGAATGTCTTACAGCACATTATCCCACATTTGTGGAATGTGTTATATATGGTTTTAATATTATTGCAAATGTTATGTTACAAAAAAGCTTTCCATTCATTCAATTCGAGACCTTCGAGGCCATCCATGGACCTGAACAGTGCCCAAACAGGAAGCGCCACCCAACATCTCTATACTGCCCTCTGTTGGCTGGAAATATGACCGATGAAAATATATTGTCTGTTTAATGGAGAAATGCCAAACGCTATTTTGCATGTGGAGATCTACAAGACGTAACTTCAGAAAAAAGTATTTTAAATTAAAAATGGTAAAAAATGTGTTGGCATGAGAAAATTCTCAACGAAGGAGACAGAGTACATAATATGTATTATGGTCCCTATTTGACTCATATGTGCTCTGTTAGAGTTGAATTAAAACTGGACATTTTACTGTGTACATGTGTGCAGAAACATGAAGGTTTTCCCTGGGTGATGGACCCAGCTGTAGCTGGCTATCTATAGTGGGGTCCAGTGTCACAAAACAAAGAAAAACCTCTATCCAACACTATGTGGATTATTATTAAAATATGTCTCAAAACGTCTGAAAGATTTGCTCCTTTGCAAATAAAGTTATCTAACAGCTCAAGTTAGTGTAGATTGAGTCCAGAATACATTCATGAGAAAAGAAAAACATGTATTTATTTTCTTATTGGGCATAGGAGTCAATATAGGGGACGTACGCTCACAGTTTTATAGGGTACGCCTCATTATTATTAAAGGCATATATTTATCGAAGTGTGTTTCAAAGAAACTAAAACAATTGTTCATTCTTGTCCCGCTGAGGCTTGGTTTAAAAAAGGACTGACTTCCTGTGCGTCTCCTTGTTGTTAGTGTCTCGAGCCTAAGGGCGCAGCTCTTTCGGGTCTACAGGAGTGCCCTCTCGCCTCAAACCAGTCCGACAGGTGAACAGCGAATCGCTGAGGCGCATCCCCCGCGCGTGAGCCGCTCTCGCCCTCCTGAAAGTAGTCCTCGGTGCTATGGGAACCCCGCCGAGCAGGTCAGACCGGCAAGGACTTCATTCCTATCCGAATCATAGGACCTGTTTGGACTGCCTACCTGCAAGTGGTGTATAAAAGCAGGCGATCAGGCACGGTGTAAACGGTACAGTTGATATGGAGCCTTTCCCTCCACTGGGTAAACATTTTCACATATCCGAATCATTGGACCTGTTTGGACTGCATACCTTCAAGTGGTGTATTAAGGAGGCGACCAGGTACGGTATAAACGATACAGTAGAGATGGAGCCCGTTCCTTCCACTGGGTAAACATTTCACATATTTACTGGGCTAAATGGAAATATGGGCTTATACACCGATATGCATAGCTACTATCAAACCTCACATTACAGGGCGAAAGACAACATCATTCGTGTGTGGATACGAAGTTATGGTGGACGCGTGTGGCACAGAAGCGATGCAAAGTTTAGGAAACATAAGATTTCTCGCTACTGAAAACCGGGCATTCCTTAGCATGTCTCTTGTTTTTCTTCACGAGCAGATGCTGACGTAAAGCATGGTTCCATGCCTGGATTTAAGAAGATCATCCAGGGCAGTTTCAGTTTGATCTCTCGGGTCGAGTGGTTCTTAACAGTTCAACAGTTCATTACCAAAATTGTGAAATGTTTAGGACCACTTGATCGGGGGGGATGCTAGCTTCCAAGAGAAGGTGAGAGTCGGCGGTTGAAAAACGAACATATTCGAACAGTAGAAGGCACAAAATAAAGGAAAAGATTTTGGTGAATTACAATTTTGTCAAACAGCTCCTTGTTTCTGTCAAACAGCTCCTTGGCGAAAACTATTTGATTTGCAAATTTTTTCACCAAGCTAAAGGCATGAACTTCTGCAAAACATTCCGCCGATTTCCATTCAGTTTTAAACGATCTACCTCGGGCACTTCAGCTGAGGAGATTTCACATTGGAATTTATTTTCATTTGTTTGGAAAGAAAGCTTAGGCTTCTTCAATATGTTCCACGAAAATTATTGTATTCAACAGTAGACTAGTTTAATAACTTGGTTTCGTTTCTCTCATGAATTCCGTGATTACTGTGAATAAATCACCTGTTTAGGTTTCCATTTTCTGTACAGTCTGAAAGTATTTATTAAAATAAGGAAACATAAAAGTGATGTGGCAACTCCATTTGTCTGTGTGTATGGTCTCTCTCTCTCTCTCTCTCTCTCTCTCTCTCTCTCTCTCTCTCTCTCATCTCTCTCTCTCTCTCTCTCTCTCTCTCTCTCTCTCTCTCTCTCTCTCTCTCTCTCTCTCTCTCTCCTCTCTCTCTCTCTCTCGCTCTCTCTCTCTCTGTCTGTCTGCAGTTGGTGAATGTGAAGTCCTAGCGTATAGTGCCCTCTTCTGTTCTGTATGTTTTGATATGTCTATCAAGGCATGCAAAGCTAGCGGAAGAACGCACATATGCACAAGGGATTTTCATAAATATAATTTTGTTTCTACGGACAGTTCAGGATACTCAAACAATAGGTAATCTGTTCCTCCATGTACTTACTTGGACTGCATATCAGAAATATGTTTTTTTAACGAGAATTAATAGACTCTCTTTCCCACTCCATATAGAAATAAATTCGTATGCCTATAGCCTACGTATGTGAAAGTTTTGATTTTCACTACCATCTTTTAAAGGTCAAATGATGTATTATCCGTAAACCTTGAAGTAGCAACGCTATATCAGGAGGTCATTACAATTTCAGTTAGGCAGTGTGAGTATGGCGGAGGATTGCCCTGGTTCGCTGTCCATGGTGCTGATATGTTGTTTATATCCTTGTCCTTTTGACTAAGGGTTCAAAGGGGACCTAGGGCCAAGCCTGAAAATCTGTGCTCTAGAACCCATCTAGAACCCATTCTTCCCTGTTTGGCGTTCGAAGAAACCCTCTAGAAACTCATGCCCTGAAGTCAGAGTGTTCTCACAGAATAGCGTACACGGTATAAAACGTAACAAAGTAGTGTATGAATCTACAAACAATATATAACCCAAATAAAGCAGTTCACTTTTAAGGCTTTCCTGTGAAATCTCTCGTTGTTCACTCTTTGAACAACGGAGCACTTTTGAAAAACCGGAGTCGGCTATTCTCGGGAATTATTTGATTCAATGATTCAATCAAGATATTATATATGAAACATGTTTTACAATTTATTAAATAAATACAATTGCTTGTATCTCAGTTTATCAAACATTATACACATTTAAATTATAGACTATTCATCGCAGAGTCCTCTTCTCATTTATATTCCTGAAGTCTATGGCTCCTTGATGTTTTTCTCGTAATCAACATTCTATAGATTCAATTAAAAGAGCAATCAACCAACAACCAGCCCAAAGTTGGTGGGACGTCTTATATGTTTCCTGTAAAGATCTAAATTCAGCAAAATTACTTCATTAACATGGTTACTGCCCATCTGTTTGTCAAGAAAGTGTCGATGCGATAGAAGGTTCATTTCGTCCAGCTAGATCTCCATTTCAAGCCTCACAAGAACAACGCATTTTATCTACTCCATTAAGCATATGCTCCTCAGCAGCTTGCGCGTGTTCTCTGCTCTGAGTGCAAAACGATATGCACCCCATAATACGTGTTCCTGACATCATATATGACACAAAGCGGAAATCGAAACAGTGCACAATGGTATTAAAGAGTAGTCATATCTCAAAGGTTTTCCGATCGTGAGAAAATGTAGTTGTGAAGACCATTATTAAACTTTAAACTTCGCATACTTGAAAACTATTACACTCCTTATAATGAGATCCCCTATCATGACAAACTAAGCTACGTCAAGTCAAAATATCCAGTTACTGCATCATGGTTTTGAGCGGCTCGCACCCATTATTGGATTTTTATGCTGCATGTGTTAATTGCCTGCACAACACCCCTGGTCTATGAGCGCGGCCGTCTGACAGTGCGTCTGGTAGACAGACTCCAATTAACGGCTCCTCTTATGATTCGAATGGCAGGACTGGAGGGGCAGATTATTTATTGCTTCGATTTTAATTTGGATTAAATACATGGACCCTGCTCCCACTACTCGCTATAACCGTGCGTTTATATATGGACTTAAAAGTATGCAATTTTCTTATCATTTGATACAAAAGGAGTACAAATTGACCTGGCTAGACTTTGATACAAAAACCTGCAAAAATGTGCGCAAAATGTAGTGAGCGAATGACTGACACTGAATAAGTGAACGTGTGACAAGCACGTGAGGTAGTGACAGGCTAAAGAGGGAAAGAGGGGCGAATGGGCAAGGAAGGTAGTCATGGGGGCTTTGTAAATATGTCACTCGACGAGCTCACGTAATTTAATTCCTGACCAAAAACGGAAGAGGCACGACCGCACCCGGAAAGTTAGAGGGCTTAAAATAAAACATATGCAACTTTTGTGATTTACTAACGGATTACATCGATTGGATAACCTTGGCTGGACAATGTGGTAGAGGACAAATAATCGTAGGATCGGTTGAGGAGTGACATCTGGACAATCTAGAATAAATGGCTTTGCAAAAGACGGATACTGTTTGGATGAAGTTTCCGTGCAATTTTTGGTGGGTACACAAAAAGCACAATTCAATGACTGCAATAAGCAATATGCCCGTCCGATAAGAGAGGGCTGTATTCATGTCCTATTCCTTGATGGCCTTGCACAATTCTACGGGGGCTACTAAGACTATAAAGGCGACCCAGCCTCTCACTGATTTTGGTGCAACATGCGTGGACTCGGATATGATCTTTGGATTTACAAGTCATCTTGCGAAAAGAAACCTGAAGGTAGGTTCACCCTAAATGGAACAATATGAGTAACTTTGTTAACACAAAATCCGACACAATTCATCAAAATTACCAACAGTAGGCTAATTGACGGTAAAATAAACCTCGCTCATTTTACTCGGTGCCGGTGGTAACGCTTGCTTTTTTTTACAATAAAACTAGCAGCAAGGGTCATACTATCTAACCAAAGAGATGAAGAGAATAAGTAGAAAGAAAACAAGTAGCAAGTGTCATAATATCGAACCAAAGAGATGAAGAGAATAAATAGAAAGAAAACACTGTTGGTCATCAAATGTATAAATCTGCAATGATGATTTAACTATGCACATTAAAAACATTATGCTACTGTTTGAAATGTGTCCGTTTATTGGCAGCGTCTTCGCATGGCCAACTACCGAGCATTCAGCACCAAGAACAGTGGACTGTTCCACTATTTTACCCTTTCTCGCTAATTGCTTGTGGAGCTTCCAAATTTCTGGAGGGTTACTAGCCAAACACCATAACTATTCCACACAACCGCTGTGTACTAAAATCACAAAACGCACACATTAGGCATACAATAGCTTATTCATCCAGACTGACCGTGGTGTCACTGACTTAACATTTTAGAGAGAGTCTACTTGTGTGGACTCGTGCAATTGTACAACTTGTTCACTGCAAAGCACTTGAATACCTGCATCTACCATGTTGTACAAAATCTACATATTACATATCTTATATCACCATACTTGATGGCATATGCATCTGTACCTGATGGAGATACAGTCTCGATTGGCAAGCTTTTACTCACATTTTCTTTTTAACATTCATTTTCTAATTCCTTACCAGATGCACTTATGTGCATACGCCCCTACAAACTACACAAACACAACATTTGAAGGGGTTAAAGTAAGACAGAGATAACATGAATGTATTTAGATGGCAGAGTGACCATTTCAATATCTTCAACGTGAACAATCAAACATTTAACCTGGCAATGTGTTCAAACGTGTTCAAATGTGATCGTTGCATCAATTTCTTACAGTGTCCAGAAGATGACGCTAAAGTAAACTGCATGGAGTTCTAATTTCAGACAAGTCATACCTCCAGACAATGTAGCCTACATGTGGTCCCTATTGGACTCATAAACTCTGTTAGAGTCGAATTAACAGTGGACATTTTACACACATTAAGTGTTTATATATTAATTGCTTAGGCCTAGCCTTATAGGCCTACCTCGTACTTAGTGGAGACAATTCATTTGTGGATACGATTTTGTCTGTCAGACTATTTTAGTCTTTGAATCAAATCTCTTATTATGTACCCAGAGAACAATATGTCTCAGCCTGAAAATTGAAGAGCGATTTGTTCACCTGTTTTGCTACTCTTTGAAAACTTTTTCTTCACCTTTTTATTTTCGTTCACGGAGAAGATTCCTGAAGACTGTCCCGACGTACAGACCCCACTGTCTCGCGGAATAAGCACGAAAATGAGGCTTCTTCATTCGGCGGAGGAAACTCAGCGTTGCAGCAGGCCGCCACCGGAGGGCTCTGGGAGTGCTTCCGTTTCTGAGAACTGTCCCTCCGAGAGAAGGGAGGGCAAAAAGAACTTGTATAAACGATGTCAGGTCGTCGCCGAACCGATGAGTCAAGCACTGCATTTGACTGATACGGAGTCAGAAAAGGTTTGTAGAGCTGTTGTCCAACCAGCGACAGAAAATGGATGGGTATGTGCATGGTCACTATCTCTTCTATTTAACGCTTTGGTGTTACGACCGCCGCTGTCAAAGCACAAACAATGGAGTAGAGTCGTTCGTTTCTCTATAGGCAACTTGTCATGGAACAATGTTGCTGGATTCATTTAATAAACATGCCCTTAGGAACCACTGCAATGCCTTCAAAAAGGGTTACAAATTGTCCTTATATGAGTTTAAACACCACTAAATCGTGTCTCCACACTTTCGGAATACCTACACGATATTAATGGCAATTATTTATCTGTGGGGTTCAATCATTTGTGTTTGCATGTTAGAAGCTGTAATATGGGCAGGATTTGGTGAATAACTCATATTGATATAAATGATTGTAATAGGGATCAAATTATATATTGTATATGGGTTCAAAGTTTCAAGGAGGAGGGGCCATAAATACATTAGTTCAGGATTATGTCTGTCTTCTTAATGGAGGCTCATGGGAACTGTGACTCCTCCAGTCAGCCTAATACGGAAGAACACTGTGCACCTGCAAAGATCGTGCAGCTGACATACTTTATATAATTTTACTACCCTGCAGTTAAGGAAAGGAGCATCAGCCCCTGTTGTGCTGAGTTTAGCCAATTAATGAGCGCTAAAACGATTTAATGGATATACGGCAAAGGACAGGGAGCGTGAAGCATATAAAAATGTCTGCATATAAACCTGGACCCCTTAGTGCAGAATTACATCTTCTCCCTATGCCTTAGTGCTCTTCCCACTCTCCACTGAAGTTTTATTTCTTCCTGCTCAGCTTACCGCATTATCACAATCAACACAAAGGCTAATGTTCCGTGGGAGTGGCTCTTTGTCTTGGAAAGCGTTGCACATTACAGCGTCCCGCTGCAGGCCTAAAACGGAGGTTGGGGGCAACAGAGCAAAAGCCATCACTCTGTGACGTTTGTCCTCAAAAGACCCACAGGTCTCTCTGAATCCATTATGAATCCTGGTAAACATGCAGTTCCCTGCAGCCAGCGTCCTTAAATAGAAACGGCTGCTTGGCTGGGGTCTTAACCCGCTCACAATGCTACTAATTCGCAATAACATTCCTTGGATGAAAGCCAATATGGAGAATACATGCTTTGGTTTTAAAGCCAAATCCAAGCACAGTCATTATACATTTATTGGACGTGGTGTCTGCTTCATTCAGGCAGTATATAGCAACTGACAAGTGTCTATAAGTGATCAAGGGAAAATGATCACTGCATCCAAGATGATATACCTCGAGGCTCGAGCTACAACTGTCACTGGCTACGCAATGAATCAAAAGCCACAAATGACATAAATATACTATAAAATCATATAACCTTCAGAGTAGACCAGTAGTTCAAAGAATGCCATGGGGTCTCCTGCATAATGTGTTTAGAAGAGGTTCTTGATGCAACAATGTTCCTAGTTAATCTGGATTAGTTCTTGATTGTACTAGTGCCGACTATGACCGGCGGTAACCCTGGATGTGAGGGTTTTAGTGGGCAGTCATCCACCAGTTCATTGCTCAACAGAAGCTGTGGTCAGTCAGCCACATATAATCTGCCTGTTTCAATCGTGCAGTCCTCCAGTGCATTAATTATGCAGCTCAACTGGCTACCTGAAAAAGGAGCGGTGGATAGGGGTGGACGCCTGTGCTAGTGCGGGACCTTAAAAACGCAGGATGAATGTTGGCAGCAGTAAAATAGGATGAAAACCACAATCAGGCAGTCAAACCGAGGGAGAACACTGTCGGGTACAAATTAAAAACGATTAAATATTTTTCAATCATTGCTTGGGTAGCTCCAAAGACCTAAAGCCCTTGACCTATTTCAGAGCCGGTTTTATAAACGAAGTGGGCTTTCCCCCCTTTTTTTCTCTCAAAATGTTATCTTCTCAAAGGCCCAGGTGGTCACATGATGTGTCGAATTAGGTGGTAGCACTTTTCTTCGGTACTATCAAATTGTGCCAACCAGCCTGAAGTGGATTCAACAACTGCCTCTCAAATTCCAGTACCAGAGAAAGCAGTAATTAAAGCAGACTGTGCAAATCTCCGTTCTGACAGGTCAGCAATACTTAATGTACCTGACAGCTGATCCCCCCATTCCCTCCTATATTTCTAAATGTGAAGTGCAAAAAAAAGATATGCTGGTTTTATGAGAAATTATAATCGCCTTTCTCTTCTTATCTTCTTCCTGGGCTTTTACTCTTGTATCTATTTCCAGGCGAAACTTAGGGAAAGTTTTATTTGGACTATCCATTTATAAATCACCCTCATTAATGCCAATGAGTTAATGTGTGCTTTGTGTTTCCACCTAAACATTTTCCCCAGGGCTCTTGGTCAAATGCTTACTTTTTATCATATAGTCTCTTGCGTGATAGCGGTAAGGGACCACTGAGGTGCATTGCCTACCTAGCTGAATACTTGTTTGAATGTCAACAGTTAATACAAAACAAGTGTTTAGAGAAGCACCAGGAAGATTGGGGTTCACGGGAGAAAATTGATATAAATATCTCCCTTTTCTTAAATGATCATGATTGAAAACCATTTGAAATCAAGTTGAAAACGTCCATTTGCAGTGGTGACGTAGGGAATTAAAGTGGCTAGGTCCTGAATGATAAGCATCATAAAAGGCATGATTTTCTGAAAAAGCACATTGCGCACTGATTGAATTTGGAGAGAGAGAGAGAGAGAGAGAGAGAGAGAGAGAGAGAGAGAGAGAGAGATATTTTTCATATTCACTAGGCCTACTTAAATCGTTGTTACATTTTACATTAAAGATTCTGTTAAGGGATTTCGAGTTACCGTTCATTTTAGGTATTTTCATTCTATTCATACATTATTTATGCGAGAGAGAAAAAAACATTAAGACTGACATTCATGTTCAAGGGGGACCTAGAATACTGAAAACTAGTATATAAAATCATTCACTAATAATTTTGAAAAAGGAAATAAACGTTCAATGTTCCGTTTTAAACAAGTAGCCTATGTGTTCATGCTATTGAAAGAAGACAGGCAGTGTGGAAACCAGCTGTTCCAATAGACAATACACATACACACCTCTGGGTTCAGTTATTGTATGCATAGTTATTGTATCTCTGTTTCTTACAAATACCGCTGCATCACCTACAACTAACAATTTAAAATTATAATAAGTGAAATGCGTCCTGTTTAAAAGTAAAATAACCCTAAGAAGATAAACCAAAACTAACATTTTGGATCCTGGGACAGCAATAACTGAAACATGCTTTGAAGTCATATGATATCAGAGGGTGGGCATGTGGGTAATGAAGTTAGACGTCCATTATATCTGCACAAGGGCACAACGAAATGGAGCTTTAACGAAATCGTGTACCTTGTTTCACTAAAGCGCACCCGGACCAGCGCATCCGCACCAGTAGCCTTATACCATATTTCTTGGTTTTTACTAACTATTTCTATTAGAACCGTAATATTAAGGGTAGAAGTGCCGGTTGCAAAGACATCTCTGATTATTTCCTCTAGGACGCACTGGGACTTGTTGGAAGCGAGGTAATGCCGGTGGGTGAGGTCATGTATTATGCCGCTGGAGTCTGGGCGGTGTCTTCCCTGTCTCCATTAGTGAATTTGTGTGGCACACAGACAGAATGTTGCTGATCAAGGCAGCGGACAGAATCCAGATCACCGTGGCCGGCTGCGCATTTCCTGATTAAGCGTCTCTACAGTTGTCCTTTGGTGGAGGTAAATAGGAACTAATTAGTAGGCTACGCTACCTTTGTTGGAGTATTTATATTTGGTGGATAATTAAGGTCTTTTTGTCAACGGTTGTTTTTTGAAAGTAGAATTAGCACGATGGGAAATAACCACGATGTTATTATTCACGTGCACTTAAGGACCAATGCGTAATGTATATATTTACCGGTTAATTTAATACAAGTTATGAGGAGAAAGTGTAATGCTGTACTGTAGACGTACGCGCAAACTTACGCGCATTGACATAGTAGCCTAGCTGAAACTGATTTTGACTTCCTTTAAACAACCAGTTTCCTTGTCAGCTCACATAATTTGAAAACAGGTTTAAGTTGTAACACAATAAATTATATATTTTTTTATTTGTCTTGAACCTGTTTTTGTGTTTACAATTGTCTGGCACTTGTTCATTGGTTTCTGTGTCCGGGAACATCTTCTGTTTCTGTTTGCACGCAGGGGGCACTGTGAGTCTGAAAGGCCTTCGCATGATATTACTTAATCTCGCTTAGTCACTTTGGCTGTTAGACAAGTAGTTTCCCCGGCCAGTCTTAGATATTTAAAAATGTTTCCAGGTGCTTTAAGATAACTTTACTACCACTGTCGCTAACCATTTGCACTTTAGTTCAAATGTACACCTTATAAAAATCTGGCAAAGACCTGCCCATCTGTTCACAGTTACAGTAAGTGTGCTGAAGCAGTTTGTCATTTATTATAATTCCATGTTAATTTTGCAGACATGTAGCATAGATGATTTATGGGCCCTCCTGTATGCAAACAAAAGTGCAGTGTTCCATTTCCGGCATTAGTTATTGAAGCCTAACCATGCAAGTGGCTGTGGCTGGGTGTCCCACAGGGAGATGTACAATTGGCGGCAGCGTTGCTCAGGATTTCCCCTGAAATAAGAGCGACTCACAAACAGCAAAGGCTGTGCAGCTCGGGTAGTGGACTGCAATGTGAAAAGGAGTGGTGGCTGGCAAACCATGCTTCAGAGATTCAGGCTAGTCCGCGCTCTTCAGATTGATGGAGAACATTGCAGTGATGGGTGGATGTGTTGAGATGGGAGAATCCAATGCCGACTGAAACCCTCCCTCCCTGGGCGAAGCTGTGGCCAACTGTACACAATCTCATGGATGTCCTGGCCAGGTCACAATGGCATGGTCAGATTACATTCCAGTGAATGAAAAGGACTCCTGTACACTGTGAGATACTCGTACAATTACATTTAATGTAATGTGCAACGTTTTCGGTCACATAGACCTTCGCCAGGCATGGAGAGCAGGACACAAAGGGAGGGATACTACAGATTAGATTCCAGACCATGGGGCGCATCAGTATTCGGAGGACTAGTGCTTCACAAATGGCCGTTTGCACCACTGGCGAAAAAATATGCCGTTAATCCTTATTATGTGACCCTAGAGGTTTCAGATGGATGGAATCGATCAGGCCAGCCAACTTAAGTGTTTCATGAGTGGATTGAGTCGCTCGTTTTAACCATTCCACTGCCGTGTCTTTACAGAATTGGGACTACCCAGCCTTTTCCAAGTTCCAAGAACCAGAGCTCCCGCTGAGAGGGCAGAATGTGGGTGCGAGCCTCTGTCAGCCCCGTGCCTCCTCCCGCCGCTCATTAAGCTGGCAGGCTCCGCGAGCGCTGCTCCCCCCAGGCCGAGACATGCCTGACGCCTTTTCCGGGCTCCCCGTGGTCACTGTGTTTCCCTCCCTGCGCCGGGCTCGTCCTCCCGCGAGCGAGTCAGGCGTCCGGGCCATGGTGGGGAACGGGTCGGCGGCCGGCGGCCGCGCTTCCTTCTCCTGCCGGTCCCTGTGCCGCCAGGAGGGCGCGTGGAGCGCCCTGTTTCAGCCTTGCCTGGTAGGTCCCGCCCCTTACTCCTCCAGGAAAGAGAGAGGGCTCTGAAACACATTGAGGGCTGCAAACCAGTGACATGGCCACCCAGGCTTTGATCATTGTGGCAGGGAGATTGTTCTTGGAACCATTGTGAGAAAGCAAAGTCTAGTTAGTTTAACTCTGAAGCTTTATAGTAGAGGGCAGCACAATCATTTCATATTTTGTGGAGTGGTGTCGGGGAAGTGAGGTTTAAGGAAAAATGCGTTCATTTTTCTGAATCCAGTAGTTCTAACACTCAATGCCCTTGTTAAAATGTCCAGCACTCTGAATACTGAACACAAGCGATATCATGTGCTAAGACCCCTCTCTGCATTTGAATGGATCTCTATGGGAATTAGAGGTGTGGGACCCGATTTAACTGTAAATTATGCTGGAACAGTATGGAATACATAGTTGGCTAAATGGCTCTAAGTCATTAAGGGTCTGACGTATCAAATAAGCTTTAAACCATCACTCTGCTGCCAGATATGCAGTAGATATGGATGGATAACTTGAAGGGTTTCTTCTCCTGACTTATTTTTCCATAGAGTTCAATAGGAAAATTTGTCAGGAGAAACTTTTGGGTATTGTTGGGTCACAGACATCAGGAAGTCATGGCATGCAAAGGATATGTGACCTAATATAAAATTGTTTAACTAATATTATTATGTTAAACTGTCCAATATTTTTTGATGCCGCAAAATGGGGGGGGGGACTATGTACAAAAGATTCTATAATTTCTAAACGGTTCATCTGATATGGATGAAAATGCCCTCAAATTAAAGCTGACAGTCTGTACTTCAAATCCCTTTCAAACTCAAAGTTCTAGAGTTCAGAACCAAAAGAACAAAAAATGTGTCACTGTCCAATGAATTATGATGCTCACTGTACATTTAATTATATTTAATTGATTTAATTTAATTATTATTATTAAAAATTACAATCATCAATTAAATCGTCAAATTCATTGATAGGTCAGTTGAACAGTAACCTGGTGGATCCACCAACAATTCAAAACAAAGTCTAAATCAAGTCTTTAGATTAAATAATTTTATTACAGGAAAAATCGTCAATTAGAATAATGAATTGGAATCATACATTCATGAATGAACGTAGGCTCACTGGTTATACTTTACAAAAAGGAAGACATGAAAACAGATGTTAAATTGAAATTACCAGAAAAGAGAGAGATCAACCAGAACTTTCCAGAATAATCCAATTTGCCAGCTTTAAAAACTCAGTGGTCACGAGTTTACACAACCAAGGAAAAACTTGTCTGTCTGTAGACTCCAGTAATTGCTGCAGCGCTCCAATCACAGAACTTCCCAGCTCCACAGCCCCGAACTTAGTTAGCCAGAAAAAACTATAAAAGACCCAAGTTTCTCCTTCGGCTGCACCATAAATACCTTTCTCACCAAGCATTGAGGACCTGTGCCCTGATTGGGTGACGTGAGGTAAGATTTGGAAGGAGGTGGTAGGGGTGTCAGACTCCCTTATGACCAGGACGGGCTTATCTAATAGCTGACAGATTTACTTACTAATTAATGTGCACTTATGTTGCTCAAAACAGGGCCAAGCACCAAGATACATTTATTAAAATATTCAGGGTTTTAGCCTTTTTTTAACAAATCCAAACATGGATATTCTAGCAGGTAATTCCACTCAGCTATTCAATACTTCCTCGAAAAGGGACATTTGATGAGTTAATAAAGTTAGTACAATCATTACGTCTGTGCAGTTGTGTGATCTTCAAATTTGGGCAAACTATTACTTCCATGTGATAACACCCTGGCCTTTGCTTGAATCTGGAGCTGGCCAAAAAGGTAAATTACAAACGGGCAGGCCTAACAACCATTACCTACATCAACATTAAGGCTTTAAATTGATGATTGCAATTGAATGTAACAGATTGGCATTCAAAATTAAAATGGAAAAGGAAACCATGTGGCCATGTGGTATTCTCTGGCCACGCTAGGCCCTGGATTCCATGAATATCTTTGTGTTCTAGTGTTTCTCCTCAACAGGAGACAAGACACCCTAGCCACTCTAAGATTTATATCATAGGTAATCCAGCGCCTCAGACTTAATTGCCTTTGTGCCTGTGGAGTGGAGGGGGCAGAGAGAAAGGCAGATCCTAGGTCAGGTCAGCAGAGCAGGCCTCTTGATAACCAAGTACTATTGAATGGACTATGAGCAAGTTTGCCATATCGCATTATACATTCTCTATCGAAAGCCGTAATCTAAAAGCTATATACCCGACAGGTAAGAGCTGATGATTGTGATTATGACGCTTTCACAGTCTGGAACATTTGGCCAGAAACTCTCAAATGCTTTCATTCCCAAAGTTTTTTTTGTTTGTTATAACAAGATGCCCAGCAAAATGAGAGCCCCTGGAGACTGTGACTGAGTTGTAGTTTTGGATTGTGCCTCCAGTATGTGTGTGTGGGAAAAATCTGAAGGAAATTGGTTTGTAAGAAAAGGCTGATTTACAGAGCCCATGGCAGCTTCAGCACACGCCAAACTTAGGGGGGCACCTTGAAAGTTTACTTCCCCAGGGCCCTGTGAGATGGTGAGAAAGATGTATAATTTGAATGAAAGAAATAGTGTCTCTCAACAGCGACGAGACCTCTGCTTCACCTTACAGGAAACATAGCATCCGCGGTCCATCCGGGGAGGCTTAATTAGACAAGTCTGCATGCCTTACTGGTCTGTTTTGCTTCTGAAGGACCGCACCTATGAAGGAAACAGACCAGAAGCACACAGTAACAAAAATAACTGAGCCACCTCTGTGCTGGTTAAACCCCTCTCTCAGGCCTGCACTTGCACATATGCAGTGCATAGCTGCTCTTTGGGAAGTTTAAGGGTTGCTGGCCTGGTTCTAAGAATTAAAAAACTCAGGGGAAACATTTAGTTGGACATATTAACCAGTTCCTGATAATAACCAACCCTCAGAACATTCAGGGCATGCATCCTGAAATTCATGGCAATATTTTAACTAAATTAAATTTAAAAAAAGATTTGAGAGTTCAGCAATGCCAAAAGTGAAATCAAAAAGTGAATCTTTGCAAAATGTGGTATTATAGACTTATAAGTGAAGCAGTATTAGTTTGGTGATGAAATGGGTAAAATATACAAAAAACTATCCGAGGCACTCTTCTGTTTGGCTTAGCCAAATTTGGGTGTTCCCTGTACATCTTGATGTTCTTTGTAAATTTTGGGGAGCAGACAAATACAAGCTGTCCACATAAGTCATACTGCCAGCTGCCACACTTTTTACTCTTCGGTCCACCCAATGAGCTTCACAGTCATTGATTTAGTCCACCGGAGGGGTTATTGTTACTGTGATCAGAAAAGGACAAGCAATTCAACTTGAACCCTACTTCCCTGGGCACTATTTGGGGCGTTTATGCACTGCGCCATAGCACTATTGGCCACAGTCAGCACTTTCACAATATTTGATACAAATGGTTCGGGTGCTGGGTGGCTCATTTGGTTAAGGCACCATGCTGTGGAGCATAGACAACAGATGCACCTCACGGCCTCGGACTGAATCCGGACTGTGCCAGTGCCGACTGTGGCCGGTAGCTCCATAGGGCGGAGCACAATTAGCGACTGCTTCGGTTAGGGATCCGTGTTCATCACTATCTACTGACACCTGCTGGTTGATTGGGCGCCCGTGGACTGCATGCAAAAGCCGCATACGAAAGGTCTTCCTCCGAGTCTGTTCTGTGTGAGCTTGGCTGTAATCTGCGGTGTGAAAAGAAGCAGCTGGCACCACATGTTTTGGAGGAGAGCCGTAGATGTCTACACTCCCCCGAATCAGCAGTAGGATTCACAGCATGAATGCAGCTGTGGTTGCAGACGATTCCAATGTGAAAAAAAAAAATATGGAGCCAAATTCATCCAATTTCTTAGTAGGAAGAGCTGCCTGGTGGCTTTGTCAAGGTCATTTCTGAGGCTTAACGTGATTAAGGTGTGAGGGGACTCATTCATTTTGTGTCACTCCTCCAATGAATGCAATAATCTGAGCTGCCAGTCACTGCAGTTTTGATCCTTTCTAAGGAGCACTGGCATTATATCTGTGTCTTGTACAGTAGAGCTTGGTGGATTGATTTGTGATTTTTGTATGGGGTTAGAAAGTGTCTTCGACTACCTGATAAGCCAGAGAGAGGGATGGCTAAAAGGTATTGCCAGGTCCAACCAGCCACGACTGGATTCAAAGCTGAAGGTATTGGCTTTAATTCAGAGGGGGCGGGGTGTGTCATTCCCACAGCTGCTCTATGTGTCAGCAATGGGATTATCTTGGATAATTTGAAACAGATTGATATGTGTACAGTGCCAGGGTATGCATTTGAGTGCATCTCTTGCCACAAAACTCGCATTATAATAGGCGTTTTTTTGCTGCACTGAATGCTTGTGATGGTTTATTTGGCTCGTTTTGATTTTGCATTTTCAAATTTCAGTTATCCGCCAAAAAATTATGTTATGTTGTTATGATTTGTAGAAGTGTAGCTGTCCTCCTGATTAAAATGAGCTCTTAGCCAACTCTATAACTGTAGTGAGAGAAGAGATATAGCCCCAAACTACTGCACATGTACAGGTTGCCACTACTGCTGAATACAACCTGGACATTATTCTGGAGAGGCTGGACATAACTACTAGTCCTGGAAGCCGTTCTTCGAGAGAAGCTAACATCACTCGCTGGCAAGCTAGCCACTACAGTTCTACTGAAAATAATGTCACCACCATTATGAGTTGGGGGAACAGGGAAATACAGCCATTCATTTAGCTTTATTTAGGAAAAATACAGCCCTTCATTTATCTACTTTTTTAGTGAAAACATATTATTTAGCCTAGCCAGAAGTCTGTGACACTTACTTGTTACTCATTTCTCTTCCCGGTCCTCTAGGTCTGGCTCTCTTGAAGAAGAGTCTCCAAAACACCCTTATGCGTGTGGGGTTCAAAATCAGGGTGTAGTCAGACAGGGCCTCATTTATAATTCATACATTCAAATCTGATCGTAAAGTGTGATTATGACCATTTTTAGCAAATTTCCGGATTTATCAAAATGACCACGACAGCCCTTGACTTTGCATACGCTTTTTTTCCAGTGGAGAGGCAGCGACATTGCATGCAATGAACGGCGAGGCCTAAATAATGAAAAAAATTACTTTAGTTCGGAGCACTGTGGAGTCCACAGGTGAAAATGACAAAGGTGCTCTTTGGAAAACTTAGGCTATGCGAGTTTAAAAATCAGATTTCGCCTTAAATGAGTAGCTGATCGTAAAATTGCTAAATAATGTCCAAGGCATTCTGTTTTTTTTTAAATATTAAAAGCATCTGAGCAATATTTTAGAATGCACTTGACCTATGTGTTGCAGCTGTAGACATACGTTAGGTAGCCTAATTGGTAAAAATAATATCTGAATAAGCTGATTTTTAATTAGACACTGCTATTAGTTTCTCATCACATGTAGCCTAAATGGAATGAAAGATGAGCCAGTTAAAATGATTCAATCAGGAAATAGCCTCTGTATAAGGATTTATTGGAGACAGTCATATGAAAATAATTAGTCATGTTGTATGAAAGATACAAAAAAGTACCCTTTTCTATTTTTTATGAATGGCTGATCTAGCTTTATTAGCCTTTTAGCCTTTATTAGCCGTTTATGGCCACTTCCACAGCCACTTTCCAAATGATATCCCCCATCCTCTTGTCTGCAAGTAAGAGGTCTGGGATACCCTTTCTTGTACCGGTGGAACTTTTTTGCAAATGGTTATTTATTTATTTATTTATTTTTAAATCTTAGCTGTAGAAAAACAGCCCTGGTTATCCTCTGCAAAATAGCGGCTTTTGAGCTAGGCTGCACACCACTAGTATTGCTCCCAATAAGCATCATGTTTATTTTCATGTTCATTCATAAGCATTTAAATTTCACTCTCACAGAAAAAAATATTCTTCTTTGCTTTCCTGTTGCCGCCATTGGCCTATAATACTGGAGAAAATGCATTGGCATGTGCATTTTAAAGGAGGTGGCCTTTCCAAATATGGTAGTAAAGTATGGCACGTGTGAGTATGGTAATTCATAATGATGTGCACGTGCTTCCCAATATACGATCAAGTCTGATTTATCAACCTACGAACACACAAGTTGGTATTCTGAAAAATGCACACTCATTTTTACGACCATATTGCAGCAAACACTTTCCATTTAATTTGCCATTGAGGCACAGTTACCACACGTACACCACCAGTCATTGTTTACCCGAGGCAGTCCTGGGTCGGCTAGACGTTTAGCTCCTGCCGCCTCACGCCTTCGGCTAATCTTGGTCGTGTATTCAGGCTCAAAACGGTAGCCTGTGAATGTCTCATCATCCAGTGTATGGTCCACAAAATCATTGGAAGCCATTGTACTGGAATAATTGGATATTAGCTAAGAACGCTAGCTCGCAAGCAAATTCTATTTACAGTTGTAAGTAACAGCAGGTTCCCCGCCTCTCTCACTGTGAGTTTGGTCTCCTTCACATAGTATGGGAGGTATCTCCAAATTACCCACCCATTGTAGTTTTTCTATTTTGACAAGTTGCCGATATTGCTGTTCAGAGATTGTTTTGGCCAGCCAAAAAAAGAGACTTAAAGGTATACTATGTAGTTTCAGAACACTAGATGGCGATATTGAGCACGTAGGAGAAAAGGGCTCCCCGAAAATTCCTTATCACGTGTTCTTCTCAGATGTGCACGACGACCATTGTGGTGACGTTTCACACATATTTTCTCTGACCGTGGACTCAATTCAATTCGCTTTATTGGCATGACAAGACATTGAATCTGTATTGTCAAAGCATACTGAATTAAAGCAGTCGAAGACATTTACATTTACATTTACATTTTAGTCATTTAGCAGATGCTCTTATCCAGAGCGACGTACATTAGTGCATTTTCCAACTTGAAACAAGTGCGTTAAAACAACCCTAAAAGGTAAATACGAATTCAAACACCAGGCGCAGTCAGTATGATTTTTTATTTTTATTTTTTTTTGGGGGGGGGGGGACCACACGATATCAATCATTGGCGTGCACAACAGTAAGCCAATAAGTAACCTTAACCTTAGTATTAAACTAGAAGCTTGAACCACTTAAACAAGGATTTATAAAACACAATCAAGGGAGGTCACAAGGAGGTAGGGAGGGGTGGAGAGAGGTGCAGCTTGAAGAGGTGAGTCTTCAATCTGCGCTTGAAGGTGGTCAGACTTTCTGTTGTTCTGACCTCCACGGGGAGCTCATTCCACCACCGTGGGGCCAGGACAGACAGACGTCGAGACCGGGTGCTAGTATGAAGTGGGGGGGGGGGTACCAGTCGTCTTGAGGAGGCGGAACGCAGGGATCTGGTAGGTGTGTAGGGTCTGATGAGCTTTTGGAGGTATGGAGGGGCAGATCCTCGGACTGCCTGGAAGGCGAGCACCAATGTTTTGAATTTGATGCGAGCCATCACAGGTAGCCAGTGGAGGTCAATGAGCAGGGGGGTGACATGGGAGTGTCGGGGGAGGTTGAAGACCAGGCGCGCTGCTGCGTTCTGGATAAGCTGAAGGGGTCTAATGGCCGATGCTGGCAGGCCAGCCAGGAGAGAGTTGCAGTAGTCTAGGCGGGACAGCACCATCGCTTGGACCAGGAGCTGGGTTGAGTGGGTGGTGAGGAAAGGGCGGATTCTCCTGATGTTGTACAGGAAGAACCTGCACGCCCGGGTTACCACTGCGATGTTCTCGGAGAGGGACAGCCTGTTGTCCATCACCACTCCGAGGTTCCTGGCACAGGGCGTTGGGGTCAGTGGAGTGTCCCCTAGGGAAATGGAGAGATTGAGAGGGGGAGAGGTTAGAGCAGGAATGTAGATGAGCTCAGTCTTGTCTGGATTGAGCTTCAGATGGTGGTTGTCCATCCAGCTCTGGATGTCTCTAAGGCAAGCAGAGATGCGGGCTGACACCTGAGTGTCAGAGGGTGAGAAGGAGAGAAAGAGTTGAGTATCGTCAGCATAGCAGTGGTAAGAAAGACCATGAGCAGTGATAACAGGGCCAAGGGATTTGGTGTAGGTGGAGAAAAGGAGGGGACCAAGGACTGAGCCCTGGGGGACTCCTGTGGTAAGGGGACGGGGTGCCGATACTTTACCAGCCCAGGCAACCTGGGAGGAGCGCTCCGAGAGGTAGGACTCAATCCAGGCCAGGGCCGAGCCGCCGATCCCCGCTGCAGACAGGGACGACAGGAGGATGGAGTGATCTATGGTGTCGAAGGCGGCAGAGAGGTCTAGGTGTATTAGCACAGAGGAGAGGGAGCTGCGTGAAGCATCTCGCTGACGGAGAGGAGTGCGGTCTCCGTTGAGTGGCCAGGTCTGAAGCCGGACTGGTGAGGGTCTAGTAGGTTGTTCTGGGTAAGGAAAGAAGACAGTTGGTTAGAAACAGCACGTTCAATAGTTTTGGAATGAAAAGGAAGAAGAGATACCGGTCTGTAGTTTTGGATGTTGGAGGGGTCCAGCGTGGGTTTTTTCAGGATCGGGGTGATGTGGGCTCTCTTGAAGGATGAGGGGAAGCAGCCAGAGGTCAGGGAGGAGTTCACCAGAGAGGTCACAAACGGGAGGATATCTGGGGTGATTGCCTGGAGGAGAGATGAAGGGATAGGGTCGAGGGCACAGGTAGTGGGGCGATGGGAGAGTAGGAGGTGGGATACATCGGTATCGGACAGGGGAGAAAAGGTGGAGAAGCAGGGGGGGACACAGAAGGGGTAGAGAGAGGAGGAGAGTGGAAAACAGTGTCCGTGAGGGGAGGGGGAGTGGGGGAACGGGGGGGGGGGGGCATGGAGAGAGGGGCTGAGGGGCTGAAGGAACTGCGGATGTCTGCGATCTTCTCATCAAAGAAATCTGTGAAGTCGTCTGCAGTGAACGAGGATTGAGGAGCAAGAGGGGATTTGCTGAGGAGGGAGGAGAAGATGGAGAACAATTGACGGGGGTTAGAACTGTATTTGTGAATTTTAGTGTGATAGTAAGTTACCTTAGCAGCGGTGACTGCTGTAGAGAACGCTGCTAGGAGAGACTGGTAGGAGGAGAGGTCTGATGCGTCTCTGGATTTCCTTCACATCCTCTCTGCTGCGCGAAGACCGGCCCTGGAGGTGCGCAGGGCGTCAGACATCCACGGGCAGGGAGGAGATGGCCGTGTGGGCCTAGAGACAAGAGGGCAGAGAGAGTTAAGTGATGTGGAGAGAGCTGTGAGCAGGGTGTCGGATGCAGAGTCGATGGGGAGTTGAGAGAATGATTTGAGAGGGGGGAGGGAAGCAGTGACACAGGGAGCAAGAGAGGAGGGTGAGAGGGAGCAGAGGTTACGGCGGACAGAGACAGTGGGGGTGGGGGGAGGGGGGGGGGGCGGTGTGGAACAAGAGGAAGAGAGAAAGAAATGAAGTGGTGATCAGAGGTATGGAGAGGGGTAACAGTGAGATCAGAGCAGGGGCTGTTCCTCTGGAAGACCAGGTCTAGGAGGTTGCCAGCCTTGTGGGTTGGGGGGGAGGGTTGGAGGGTGAGGTCAAAGGAGCGGAGAAGTGGTAGGAAGGCTGCAGACTGGGAGGCATCTAGATGGATGTTGAAGTCTCTCAGGAGGATCAGCGGGGTGCCGTCCTCTGGGAAGGAGCTGAGCAGGGTGTCGAGCTCATCGAGGAAGCACCCCAAGACATACAGCACCCCAAGACATACATCTAACTCTGAACAATACAAAACAGCAAAGACTAGAAACAAATGAACAGTAACCATACATGAAAACAAGAACTTTTCTTTGATTATGGATTTAGAAATAATAATAATGTAAAATAATAAAGTACAATTAAAAATAATAATAATTATCAATAGAAATGATAATAATGATGATGAGAATGACACATATGATCTTATAAAGTGAATATAATAAATATAAAAAATTTAAATTGGTTTATAATGATCTCTGTCACTCACTGTCCCTAAGACGATGGCAGGCAGCTATATATTGTGCTGCCAGGTCAAAGCATGTCCTCTCCTAAGAGGATGGGGAGTTCTTGAATGTCTGTTAAATTTTTTAATTGAGGGTATCTCTGATTTTTTTTGGGAAAATATTTATTTCTGATTTGATTGTATTTTTCGCATTTTGTGATAAAGTGCCGCTCCGTCTCAACTTCGTTGAGATGGCAATGTTTCTCCTCCCGGAGTCTCACGGTCACTCTGATCAAGCTGTCCTCTTCCCCTGGCCCTGCCTCGCCCACCACGAACACGATTGTCGCTTTGGATAAAAGCGTCTGCTAAATGACTGTAATGTAATGTTTATGTAATGACTGCCCCTCACCCTTACTCAAGGGCCGCGACCACTGGATGTTCATGGCTACAGAATAAACCGAGCAGAATTACAAAATTATGATTTAGAATCATTTTATGAAAATGAACAGTGGTCAAATTTACAGAGCAATAGCTAAGATTACTAACTTATATGCTTTGAGCATGTAACATAGTCTCCATTTACATGATCAAGGTTTGGTCAAACATGATAAATAGACTATTGTCAACAATAAACAAACATCACGACAATAGATAGCCTTAGCCATCGATAGCTGCTACGTTATGGGAAGGATGTGCTTTGTCTTATCTGTTCTGTAGTTAGGCTACTTCGATGACGTTTCTGTATGCACTTATTGTATGTCGCTTTGGATAAAAGCATCTGCTAAATGACTATAATGTAATGGGCTCTATTTTTATAATGATATTGTTACCTCCTCGGCTGAAAACATCTTGCTCGCAGAAACATACGTCACACAAATAGCTACGCGAACGTGGACGCTTCAAGCTACGCGGACAGTTTTTCTTTTGCCATGACATTTGTGAAAGACAAACCAGAGGAAAGCACAGATCGAACAAGAAAGTTGTTTACTGTTGTTGCTGCTATAGCTTCCCTTGCTGCAACGCTCTGGCTTGTCTTTCACAAATGTCATGGCAAAAAAAAAACTGTTTGCGTAGTTCGAACCGTCCACGTTCGCATATTTGCGTGAGGCATGTTTCGGTCCTAAGCTAAAATAAGAGTTTACCTGGAAGCCTGCCATGTTAATCAAACTGCCCATTCATGATGTTTACATCATTTTTGCTGTTTCTGGCTTTAAAAATGGCGGCGGGATGTCAACAGCGTAACATTCAAAAGATTAACAAAAAAACACTTTGCGAATGACTTATGAGGTAGGAAATACATTCAACATGTTTATTAGACCACAAGGACACATACATTTTTGGGGAGAAAATTTGAATGTAAACATGGAACAAGTTGTTTACAATGAAACTACATAGTATACCTTTAATCAGTTGTGTCTTGATCTGTTAAATAAGGTTAATATTGTTTTTTGGTGGGATTCCCCTGATATGACTTTTAGTATGTGCAAAACCTTTTAGCCCACACAAAACCAATACCATGGCCAATGATTGGTCATTGTATGTGTTTTGCACCAATAATTGGTTGTGTTATTAGTTTTGTGTCTGTTTAAAGGTTTTGCACATGCTAAAGGTCTTAGTAAATCTTAGTGATGCCAGAAACATTTTACTCATCACTGTCATGTAAACATACCTTTCCAAAATATACACATACCTGCAATTTTCTGCTGTGACTACTGTTTAACACATTTATTTTTATAATAACAGTATTTCCTCTTGTGCAACTGTTTTGCTTAGTTTGAGAGATCACTGAAAAAATATAAGAAATTATCAAAGAAACAGCTTTTTTTTAAAATCTGTTCGCTAGGAGAGGCAGAGGGTGTATAAATATAGCCATGCTTGCATGCAACACTCATTACAGGTTGTTACTGGGAAAATATGGTGTTAGAAGTGTCTTTGTTAGCAGAAATAGTGCAGTTGTTCCCCGCATTTTACGATATTTGAGGCAGCTGGGTACTCTTCAGAGGTCGTCGGTTATAATCCTAGGGGAGGTACTACCATTGTACAAAAGCAAAAAGTATTAACCCTTTGTTGTTTCAGTAAAATATCCAATTGTCCATGCGTAAATTTAGCTGTGTTAGATGCTTTGAATAATCGCATCAACTCAGCAAATAAATAATGTAAAATAATGTAAAAAAATAATGTAAAATAATGCAATATGGCTGATGCTCATTTTTCAGCTGATGTAACTTAACAGGCCCTTCGTCATGTCGTGTTGAAGGACTGATTGCTCAGATCGTATTTGTGGTTATCCCACCACTAAGTATATATACAGATCCTTTCCAAAAAATTAGAATATCATGGAAAAGTTGTTTTTTTTCCATAATTCCATTCAAAAAGTGAAACTTTCATAGATTATAGATTCATTACACACAAAGTGAAATATTTCTAGCCAAACTGAGATAAACTTTGCAGGTGTTTTGAGTAAATTAGATGATAGTGTGACACTCAGTCTAAAACATTCATTCTCTGAAATAACTGAAGTAAATGCTGATTTTCGACACACTATTCTAATTTCTTGAAATACTGTTTTGGGAGTTTTCTGGAGCTGTAAGCCAAAATTATGAAAAATGAAACAAATAAAGGCTAGAAATATTTCACTTAGTGTGTAATGAATCTATAATCTATGAAAGTTTCACGTTTTGAATGGAATTATGGAAAAAAAACAACTTTTCCATGATATTCAAATTTTTTGGAAAGGATCTGTAAGTGATGTTACTTTTGTAAACTCATGCATCTAGGAAGCAGTGAATACTCTGGCTGGCTGGGAGTGCTAAGGTAATGAATAGAGTACCCCTCTCTTTTGGGTTATCGAGTTTGAATGTCACCACACCGAATCGCAAATGTGTTTTTTGTAAAGGCCTGATACGGAGGGCGCTCCAACAGCCTCCATTTTGTCAGTGACTGTTTTCATTAATACAGTCTTTCATATAAATAATTCCCAGGTTACTATAAAGTTCCAATTTGAAATATGAACCACAGGTCAAAGTTCAGATTAGGAATCATGTGGATGATCAGAATAAGGCCAGGATCAGTTCCTTGTTCATACAGAGTATGAAAGTATGTTCTCTGATGACATTTTAGATCAATAAGATGTCATCACTGTTACAGTGATGGCATCGTATTCACGGTGCATTGGAAACTACGAAAGCCGCAGGACGAAAGCTGTTCAAACTCAACAGGGATGTGTGGCTATGCCGCATTTGCGCACAGGCCGTGGGGATTGTTTTCCTTCCCTTTGGAGTCCAGTGAGACAACTCTGCATGATCCTGTCAACTGGCGTGGACCAGGGCTGTCAAACAGGTGGCCAACATCCTACTGTTCCACAGCCGGTTCATCAGCCTACTTACTGGGGCCTCATTAAGTCTATGTGAAGGAAAGTTTGGCCGGTCTGTCAGGATTAAGATCCGACACTGCGCTGCCCTATATGTAGAGATTTAGAGCTCAGGCTTCAGCAAGCAAATGCCTTTCTCTTATTCTCTAAACTTGAACTCTTCCCTCCACACTTTGTAATTGGATAATAAAAATGCCTCTTCCACCAGAGATTTAGACACAGGAAACCATCTGTAAAGGTAAAAGCGGTGTTTTGAAGGGAGGAAGTAAATCAACAGGTGCATTAACAGTGTGATACGCAGCATGTATGAGTGGGGCATGGCTGATTGGCTCGGCTCTGTTGCTGTGACAGCCCCAATCGCGGGGGGGGGGGGTGGAATCCCTTGGGATTGGTTCACCTGCACACAAGGAATGTCACCAGGAGGGCAAGCTGTTTATTTTTGGGATTCTGTTGTCTTTCTTATTGGCCTCTTAAACAAATAGCACAGCACATACACCTAGTGACTTTTCCTTCGTTTTGAGCATTATTCCTGCCGGTCATGAAACACGAGTGACTGCTGTTTGCGGCAGTTTGTGCCACACTTGTCTTATGTGTTTGTTTTATGCTTTGACTTCAATGCAACAGCAGCACTATTGATAGGCCTTTAAAATCCTTTTGAAAATGCAGAGTCACAAGCTTGGGCCAAGTCCAAGACGGGTTGTCAATATTGCTTGTTTGCCAGGGGTACGCGAGGGAATAACGATACCTATGATGGAGATTTGGGATTTTGGAATCTGTGATCTACCTTCATTGATGCAGTGGTGAAGAGCGAAGGGGGTCACACTGCTGTCTGTCATTGATTCTGTGTGGGATTACGTTTTTGGAATGTTTTTGATGTGTTTCTCACCACCCTGTATTTTTGTTCATACAGGCCCCAACAAGAGAGGCAGAGCAGGATTGGGGCATGGCCCTGGGGACCCCCAGTGCCCATGTCACAGCCCCCGTGCAGATGGTACAGGGTGTGGCACTGGCACCTGCCGCCACCCAGGGAACCTCCACCTCTGTCTCCTTCTTTGCCAGGTAAAAAAACGATCCCTGTGCATCTTGGAGGCATGTCATGTGACCTGCTCCCAGAGTCTCCTGGGGTCGACACAGGCAGCCACATTCAGAGAGCATGTCTGCTATAGGTTTCCTCTGGGGGCTGAATGTGGTAGATTTTCCATCTGTTGTGTTCTGTGTTTCGTTATGGCAGATTGCTACTGCATCTCAGAGCCTTCCCTTCAGAATGTGATGCCCCAGGAACACCAAAGTGGGTGGAACCATTGCATTGTCACTTAAACCAATCATGGGCAAGGAAATTATAGCCTTCTGAATGGATTATGAAAGTCATTGCTTGGCAGTGCATGGTAGCTCCGACCATCATGGCAAACATGGAGCCTCACTGTACCACTTCAGGAAACTATAATCCATCATCACATGTACTGACATGTATACTGTCTGCATGAGTAATGCGTGAGCGACTGATTGACTGACTGACTGACTGACTGTCTGGCACAGAGTGAGTGAGTGAGTGAGTGCTCTAAAGGCTGAGACATAATCATAAACAGCAATTTGAGCGAAGATATCGTCCTTGTGCACTCGGTAATCATATGTGCATTTTAGTTTCCAACAATGACACTTGTAAAGCTGTAGTTAAACCTTATTTGAGTGGATTTAGGCGGTTAATTAAACAAAGGTTAGGGTAATTAAATCCAATAGCAAAATGCTAATTGTTAGCATTGTTCCAATTCAGGTTTAGCCAATTTTAGCTACAACGCTTAGACCAGGACAGCATCACTACAGCCTTACATACTATTTTGGGGGTGAGTAAAACAATATAAAAATTTTCTAAACTATCCCTTTAACAACATGGTGGCCAGTGTCTAAATCCTCAGTTTATTACATTTCCCATATTAACTATACAGAGATGGTTTCCCAGAATGCTGTTAGGCTGATTCCTCAAATCTATCCGTCCCCCACGCTAGTCCCTGAGTAAGTATTCAAACAGCTTTAGTGGTGTTAATTACTCAGGAGGATAGCAGGGAAAGTAATATCAAAACTTACTCGCCGCCTATTTTTCTGAGCTTTGGCATCATGACACTGTGACGGCTCTCTGGAGTTTGCAGTACCTTTAATATGCTTAAAAGCACTGTGCAGGGTACAAGCAGCACAAAATATTCAAAAAAGAACCACACCCCTGCTTTTTCACTTAAACGTACACAGAAACACCATAAAATCAAAACAGATGCAAACAGAAACAAGAACCTCGTAAAATCAAAGACAAGAGGTTAAAACTACATTCAAGAGAACTATTCAAAAGTAATCGTTTGTAGTGCAGCTTTTAGTGTCCACAGTTGGTAAACCCCTGGCAGAGTTTGGTGGTGCATTCCATACGCACAGCTCATGCCAGGAGGGTCCTCTGACACGCCTCTGCTCCACCCAGCGGGAAGCCGAAAGCCGCGGGCAAGACGTGCGCCACTGGTCCGGCCCCCGCTGTGTCACAGAGACAGAGATATAGAAGGTTGTTGCTGCTGGGCCGCAGACCAGACTAAATTTGGGTTAAGATTGATATGGAAGGTGGAAGGAAAAAACAAACTGGTTATTTTATGCTATTTCTTCACTTGGAATTGATTGATTCAGTTTGCAGCATGTCACATGTTTCCATGGTAACTGAGGCAGGGAGAGGTAAGGTGGTTCAGGGTGGAAGAGAATATATCCTTACTATCTGGTAACACTTTGGAATGGGATTTTTCCCCAGAGCAATGTTTGTGCATTTGTGTGTGTGTGTGTGTGTGTGTGTGTGTGTGTGTGTGTGTGTGTGTGCGTGTGTGCTTGTGTGTGTGTGCTTCATTTGCATGCTCATTGAATATGTGTGTATGATCAAAAGTCTCTTCAATCCCCGTCATGAATAATACAGAATGTGGCAGTGACGTCCTCTTCAGATCTTTTTGAAGTGTTCATTTTCAGTGTTCTTTGAAGGATGAGAAGAAACTTCACACTCAGCCTTTACCTTTGAACCATCCCCTGAGCTCTAAAAAAAATGTAACTAAGTTTTTTAAACTCCAGAAGGGGAGCACCATGTCCATCTATCAGACAAGCCCCTTTTCCCACACCTCTCCTCTCTTGCCATGACTGGGCTGTGGTAATGCGACTTAGGGCCTCCGAACCAAAGGCTTCTGGGTACCGTTCATAAGTGGGGGTGCTGCTAGTGTTCTCTAACTCTCTACCTTACTAAATCTGTACTGTAGAATGATACTTTGTAATATATAAGTTGGTTATTAAAGTCATCATATGTAAGTAGTTCCAAGGAAATGAATAATGTAATTTAAAGTGGATCCCTTTATAGTGTACAGAGGGTTCCTCTGACATCTTTTGGCAGCTGTTGTTTAATGAGCCCCAGAGTTTCCCAGCAGCCAGTGGTCATTTTGCGCTTGTACCTCCCACAGCCTCCTACCTGCCAACCATGGACTGTGCAAAATTAATAAATAATAACAAAAAGCTCCTTTCCCCATGGAAGAATAAGAGAAGCTGAGGGCGGCGTTCTTTCTCACAAGTCAGTACAAGGTTGAACAGTTTTGTGTCTCTAACTGCGGCAGCATGAATCCTGATGATTATGGACATGTGGGTGTTTAAATCCCTTTAGGAGAGCCCAGATGAAAACGTGGAAAGTTTTGTTGAATGCCGTTTAATCTGCATTGCCCTTCAAATGGGTTTGCCTGGGCCAATGTCTGTCAGCGCGGCTGCAGTTAAAACTGGAAAGAAAACAAGGGCTTCATTGCTCTGAGTTGGGGAAGCATTATCTGTTTCTGAGATGCATTCATTTATTTTATTTTGTTTGTTATTCCAAATGAGCCAGCCCACAGAGTTACAGAAACAGCTGAAAGATCTTAGGAGGTAGGTGACATTAGGAGTCAGGGTTCAGTGTCAGTGACAGGACCATGTGAGTTGTGGGGGTAGCTATGTTGTGCTATCAGTCTATGTCCAATGACCTTGTTCTAAAGTGCAGTATAATTTGTTTATTTCAGTGAGTTGTGGAAAGCAAATGGGCTCAACCCATGTTTGGGTTCATGTAGCTTCACTCTATTAATCACAAAAACTGTAAGTGAAATATTTGCATTTGCCAAAAAATGAAAAGACAGAGAATTAACTCTATTTACTTTGGCCCTCCAGAGGCAATTTCCGCTAGTGTGATTAATTGATAGATCCTGCATTATAGTGTGTAAATGTAAGGAATCTGTGGCTGTTTGCAGCTAGATTAATTTATATAATGACTCTTAGTTGATCACCCACAAAGTGTGAAATGATAACGCGTGCAAATACTTTGGCTGTTCCCGCAATATAACACCCCTTATTTGGGATCTTAGTAAATCAAAAGTGATAACATTAAACAGACATAGCCATGGGACTGTAAGTGAAAAATAAAGGGTTTATGTTTACAGTTCAAGTATTCTATTAACTTCAAACAAAGAGAAGGAAAGGGGAGTTTAAGTTGTGAAACTAACTTGTCAATTGACACCATTTTGACAGCACTTTTTGAAAGTTTGAGTCTGTTGTTGACCAATTTAGAATATAGTACCATTACAATCCTATAAAGACTTTTGCCTGATGTTACAAACATAATCTTTCTCTGTGGAGTAAGAGCATGACTTGCCCTAAAGCACATTACACCCCCCCCCTCCCCCCGAAACGTGTCCCTTGCTTGCTTTTGTTATAGTTGGCAAGAGGTGAAGTACAGGAAAGCCAAACAACAAGCCGACAGGGCGAGTTCAACCTAGGATTTTTCCTTGATGGCGACAGCTGATGTTTAGCAAGGGGATAAAAAAGCGACATGGAGTTGGCATGTTTTCTGTTGGATCTGTAAGTAACGTTACCTCTATCCATACAGATAGCTTTATGTGACACATACGGTGTTAGGATCCTGTAATTTGTCTGTCTGTTTATTCTTTATTATTATTTTTCCTGATTTCTTTTCCCTCGCAATTGTCAGTCCGCTTTCATTGTTTTCTGAGATTCCACTCCCTGTCTTTGTCATTGCACTATTTGGGTGATTTTGGGAACATTGGGGTTTCCTCTGTATTTCATATCTCGTTTTCTTCCTTCTGACTTTATTTATATTTGTATATAATACTAATGTACTAATCATACTAACTGTTAGATTAGATTTAATACTAACCTGCTAACAAACTAACGTGTATATAATACTAACCAGCTAACCTACTAACATTAGGGTTTTAGAGTTCGCTACTAACATTACGAATTACTAATTCATCTTGAGTTTCTACCTGCAGCTGTCATTTCCCTCCTCGTTATCCTATCCCTGTATCTATCTGATTTTGAATTCTCTGCACGTGTGTCCACTTTCGCATTCCTCCCCTCTGAGCTGTGCACTTTGTCTACCTGCTATCTCCAGGCCGTTTGTTATCATTGTGTCTATGTGTATTCCGGTCCGTGTCTTATGTTTTCCCCCGTTATTGTATTATTGGTCCTTGTTAACCCTCATTGTTCTCACCTGTGTACTCTCCCATTTCCCCTCCTCTTCACACCTGATTCCTTTTGTGTAATCTTCTCCCCGTGTATTTAAACCTTGTTATTTCAATCTGTCTTTGCGAGTTCCTTACTAAATATTACTTTCTGGTTCTCCGAGTATCCCGAGTTATTTGTTTCCGAGTTTTTGTATCCCTCGTCCATTACCTGTGGTTGTTTTATTTCTGTCTTCTGTTTTGTTTTATTTTGGTTCCTCCTACGCCTTCCTGGTTTCGACCCCTGCCTGTGTTCTCGCAACTCTGATTTTTGGATTCCGTTTTTTGTGCCTTTGTTGTGCCTTCCCGGTTCTGACCCTTGCCTGTTCTGTGACCCTGTTTTTGGACTCTGTCTTTCTACCGTTGCCCTGCCTTCCCAGTTTTTGACCCGGCCTGTATTACCACGGATTGCTGCCTTGCCCTCATTAAACGTCGGTTTTTTTTGTACTCCTGCCTGCGTTTGGGTCCTTCCCCCACCAACACCTAACATATGGTGTGAGTAGGCTTAGTGCTAGTAAGCATAGTTATGATCATTTCAGCCCTGACAAACATCTGTAACTCCTGACAGAAACTAAGAGACGTCCAGTGAAGCAGTTTGTATAAAAATTTTTTTTTTTTTAAACGAACCGAAGTCGGGTACCTTGAGGAGGAGGAGTCTTCTTTGATTGTACCAGACCCCACGGAAAGGCTAAAATTCCTGCAGAGTACACCTTTAACTTCTTTTTTGTTTTTAGAGCCTTTGGCTTCCTGAGTATTCGACAACTTTTCCCCTCTAGGGAATTACCACACTTTTATCTCTGATCTTTGCACTTGTATTTGCATCTAAGTTGCTATGATATTTTATTGTCCAATTTTACCATTCTGAAATCCACTTCCATGCAATTTTTAAGTAAAACGCTGTGATGCTCTTAAAAGTTGAAAGCACCCCCCCCCCCCCCTCCCCACCACCACCCACTTCCAGCCCATCCTATTCAGTTCACGTAACTGGGTGGATTGCGACAACAGAGAAGTGTGGAATTGGACTCATGGCGAGGCACTTGCTGTCGAGGGACGAGCCTGTTGCGCAGGGAGATGGATGTAGTTTATCAGCTTTGCTCCATCATATTTCTGCCGCCCTCCTTACTGTCTCTTTCCCCGGGAGCATTGAGATAAAGCGGGATGCTTTTTATTCTAACCTCAATATAGGAAAGAAGCGAAAACCTCAACAGAGCGGAACCGATGAAACCCTCTTTCTCTCTCCCTCAATTCGGGAATTAGTGTGATTAATGTGAACGTCTTTATTTTTCATTGGCTCTAACTGTTTTGTGTATTTTTTGATTGATGGTGGAATTCTTGCCCTTTGGGAAAAAAAGCAGTTCAGAAGAAATCGGCCAAAACAATGAAAGTTGAAGATGATTTATTTTAATGTAGGCCGTCCCCACCAGGCTCAATTTTTAATGTCCTCCCCGCCTCCACCCCACGCAAAACAGTACACACACACACACACACACACACACACACACACACACACACACACACACACACACACACACACACACACACACACACACACACGCACACACACACACCATCACTTTATCAGTTTCCTTCAGGATTTTCAAATTTCACAGAAATATACAAGATATGTCACCACGACTGATCAATTGTTTTACAACCAGCACCCGTTGTACCAGACAACTGGTACTTTCCCCGCTCACTATTCCTTGTGACTTCAAGTCAGCCCCTAGCCAAGAGAACACTGTACCTTCTCCCACACGGTGGTCACCCTCGGCCATTGTGCTGAGGTGGGCTTGGGCAGGTTAGAGACTCGTTAAGTGAAGATGCAGACTGGATGAGATATTTCCCACTCTAATTAAAGCTAACGAGCTGAGGCACTGTATCGTGTTGTGACAGGACAGACACGTGCCGTAATTGGCATCCCGGACTGGCAACAAAAGACCAGTCTGGGATGCCAAGGCCAGGAGCTCCCTAATTACACCATCTGATCTGGTATTCTGAATTTCGCTTGCTAGCCTCACTGCTTTAACATGAAGCCAAATTATTTGGTTAATTTCTGGTTAAGCAGATGTAATAGTAATAACAATAATAATATGACTCATAATAATGTGAATCTTTGTTTTGTAATGTGCAATGTATGAATATTGTACTGCTTTAATTTTTCCTTGCTACATATTAGGTGTTAATTTAAAGGTGGGGTGGGGGCATCTAACTGAACAAGGAGAGAGCCATGCTATTTTTTTAATGCAAAATACCTCCAAATGATTTATCTTTAAACTACTAATCAAAATGGTGGGGGTGTAGGTGAGGTGAGAGGGGCTGCTGGGTAGTGCTGTTTTAATGCTGGAATTGTTGCTACTGTCTGGTATCGAATCCAGATCGAGCCAGTTCTGATTGTGGACTGTGGACCTCAGGAAGTCACACAATTGGCTCTAGTGTCACCCATGGATGGGTGGCTTTCAGTTGGCTGGGATTACAGTGTAGTATAATGGTTAAGGAACTGGACTTGTAACCGAAAGGTTCCAGGTAAGACACTGCAGTTGTACTCTTGAGCAAGGTATTTAACCTGAATTGCTTCAGTATATATCCAGCTGTATAAATGGCTAAATGTAAAAATACTTAAAAAATAAAAAATAAAAATTGTGTGAGTCGCTCTGGATAAGCACATTTGCTAAATGCAGGTAAGACACTGCCGTTGTACTCTTGAGCAAGGTATTTAACCTGAATTGCTTCAGTATATATCCAGCTGTATAAATGGCTAAATGTAAAAATACTTAAAAAGTAAAAAATAAAAATTGTGTGAGTCGCTCTGGATAAGCACATCTGCTAAATGCCAGTAATGTAATAATTACAGTGTCACATCACACTCCAGCAGCCCCTGCAAGTCAATCGCGTGCCTGCAGGTTAATCCGTTGAGCTGCAAATGAAGTGTTTTCCACCATCTAATGTCTACGCAAGCCTGAATTGCAAACTGGGGTGTGATAATATGTAAGAAACGGTGGTTGACATCTCGTTCCTCAGAGGAGAGCACATGCATGTCTTTAATTCAGTTAACCTAACTCAGTGGTCCCTAACCCTGTTCCGACCAATCTACCGCCCTGTAGGTTTTCACTCCAACCTAACAAAGCACACATCCTTCAACAGTGAGAGGTCTCATTCAGCTGCTAATTAGTAGAATCAGGTGTGCCAAATTAGGGTTGAAATGAAAACCTACAGGATGGTAGATCTCCAGGAACAGGGTTGGGGGCCACTGACTTAACTGGTAGGCTCTGTTCTCAGAGTGGACTGAATTGTGGTCAGATACCTGTTGAAGGTTTCCCCAGTTTAGGACCAGGGCAGCGAGTACAGCCTGAGAAGGAAGTGAATGGCTGAAGACAGCCATATATGGTAGTGTTGCTAATCATATGATTCATGACCACGCCTCTGAATCTCATTATTGAAACTTACATGATGACATCATGTTCAAAATTTGTGTGGTGTTCAGTGATGACCTGAGATTGTTTGAGAACTACAGTAGTCAAGGGCATGCTTTTTTTAGATGGGGGTCAAGAAGTAGTACAGGAGAGCTTTTGACGTTTAAATATATCTTATATATCTTGTCCTATTAAATATGTACGTATGTGTAGGTATACATACATACAGAAATATACTATATACCTGCACTAAGAAAGAGCATATGCAGGTAGTGAATGCCAATTTTTTTTTTTAATGCCAATGTGAAGTCGTTTAAAAGGGAGCTGGCGGGCCACGTGTAATCAATATGACCTGTATTATCCGTGACACAGAGTCTACCGGTGTCTGAAATTCTGCAGGCGGAATATGACACCACTCTTCCACAATAAAGTCAATCAACGCACACTTAGGTGCTGCAAGCGAGAAAAGCTGTCTCGAGCATTGTTCAGAATCTGCTATAAATGACTGACTGCGTTCATATCCGGTGGCTGAGAAGGCATCTATGGATCATAACAGCGCGAGGCTTCTCAAATCACTGGTTGTGCACTCTGTGGCCACTGTCTGAAATACACCCTTCTCTGTGTGAATGAATTGCTTTAATGTGAGGTGAAATTAATTACTCGTTACTATTAAGTAATGATTTCCATTTACAGTACCTTGCCTTCTAAGAGTATGAAAGCACTATCAGAACTCTAATATTATATTCCACTTCATGTACATTGTGTAGTATTTAAGTGTGCACTGTATGATGCGTGTAATTCCTTTTCTAATTATGCAAAAAAATATTAATATGTAATTCCCTTTATATAAACAACAAATTATTTTGTGTGAGTAATCTATACCTATTTTCCATGCAGGACACGTATGCTGCATATTCTACTTTTTAAATCCCGTATGGATATTCATTTTCACCAGTCTCGCTCGACGAGCGGCTGCATATGTTGGCACTGGTGTTAGTCTCGTTCTGTGAATCACGTGCACGCCTCGTGGCAGTTTATGAATAATGCATTTCTGACTTTTAATTTAACACCTATGCGGTGCGTCTTGTGAGCCTGCATGCTGTAGCCTACCGAGCGCTAAAGCTGCGTGGAGAAACGCGCTCCTCGCAAATCTCTCCTCGTTAACCACGTGCATAAAAGCCGCAGCGAAGCATATGCCGTACCGCTATTGGAAAAACGTTTACGCCCGAGTTCCACTTTATTAAAACTATATTTTTTCCTTTTTTTTTTTTGCCCATCTTCCCTGACACAAATGCCTTTTTTCTCCAACCTGAAATGGCTTTCTTTAAAAAAAAAAAATAGAAAAGATAACCTCTCAGGGCGTGCTGATGTGTCATTACTGGGCTGAGTAATGTCTCTTGCTAATTTAACAATTACCTTGAAAGAGTCAGAAAGGGAATTACAAACTTGCTGCAAGGCTGCAAAGGCTGCGAAGCAATCTGTCTCCGCCTCTCCGTCTCTCTCAGTTTCCCCCTTCTCCCTCTCTCTCCACCATTCCAGCCCTGAATAGATTCAGTCCGTCACTCACAGTGCATAATAAAGGACCTGTGTTGTTAATGGCCTGTTCTAATCTGACCTGCATTCCTCTGTATATGTGTTTGAAGAATTAGGGCAGTTCAGACAGCGTATGGTTGTTCATGGAGCCAGTCCCTGCCCGACACCCAGTGTTCTGTCACATCCGATAGCGATGCTTTCAGGTGGGGAGTTTGGTTTGCTACGTTGCTACGTCTGTTTCAAGGTTGCCTCATGCTCACAGAGCTAGTTTAGGCACTGAACGCAGTTCAGTTTTGTGGAAAGGGCAAGTTTCCACTCATCTGTGTGCGCACTCTGCTGTTATACAGAAAACAATGTCCGCAGCTAAATTTCCAGTCAACAGCTGCTATCTTTGTAAAATAATTGCATTTTTTGTTGTGTTCGGCACCCCGTGGCCCTGTTTGTGCGACTTGTCAGATGCAGGAATCACTGGTCTTTTTAGTCAATGCTAAACCGATTGGAAATGCACTTATCTTAATCTCCATATTACATTGAAGGTTGGTGCGTCTGCTTCGCGTCATTCCCGTCAAACAAGCCCAACATAGCCAACACAGATTCGTCATTTGTTCCAACTTGGAGAGGGCCGAGACGCATCATTCTAGGAGAGGCCACTTGCATATCGCTCTGGCGCAAGTGCCTATTGTACAACAGATTGAAACCATTCTGTGCTCACACTTCACACACACGTGTTCCTGATGGGTACATGTGACCGAATTCTGGAGAATATCAGAAGGTAACTGGTGCAGAGAGTAGCCTACATACTCCTCTATGAGTGACAAAGTCACACGATGCCTTTTCAGACACTACTAGCAGGCCACTGGAGGCAACCTATCCCAGCAGCCCTGAAAGGAGGAAGCATATGCTAATTTACATATGCTAATTACTTTCACTTTCACCTGCACCCCTGACTCCTGTCTCCTTTCCTGTGTGGCGCAGGGGTAAATTGTGAGCTGTCAGGGGGCTACACTGCAAGGATAGGGAGAGCTGAGCACTTGGACAGTCCAGGGGATCAGAGCTAAGGCCCACTCACCTCCATCCCTCCTTTGTGTTCCACAGTTGGTCTTTCTAGTTGTCAATCATTAATTAATTCCTTGCCTCTCCCCATTCTTTCTTCATGTTGTGCGTCTTACTCTGAGCATCCATTCTGTGTGCCACCTCTCAATATCCACCGCACCCTTTATATGTTCAAATTGTGTAATTACATTGCAGCCGAGGTTCAGGAGTGGTTCACATATGGTTGTTCACACATGCAGACGCACTAACCAAATCTCTTTGAAGTCCGAGACTGAATAAGAAGTGCGGGGGTTTTCTTAGCTCATGAAGATTTCATGAGATTGCATACATGTGTGTGTGTGTGTGTGTGTGTGTGTGTGTGTGTGTGTGTGTGTGTGTGTGTGTGTGTGTGTGTGAACTGTTGTTTGTGTGTGTGTGTGTGTGTGTGTGTGTTTATGTGTGGAGGGAGTGTAGAATGTGAGTCTATGGAATTTGATTATGGGGACTGGGTGCAGTGTGTGTGGAATTTGTAGTGTGTGTGAGTTTAGTGTGTGTGTGTGAAATGTGATTATGCAGGCAGGCAATTCATGCAGTGGTGCATTGATACCTCAGAGCTGACAGGCAGAAGTGGGGAGAGAGAGAGAGAGAGAGAGAGAGAGAGGGAGAGAGAGAGAGAAAGGTGGGAAATGGGGACAGCTGGACGGCTGCCAGTGTTTCTCGGCAACAGCGGGATCAGGACTTGACTATTCCCCTTGCGCGCCTCTGTTTTTGTTCGTCCCCCAGGACGCGCCCCTGCGTGTGTGTGTGTGTGTGTGTCTGTGTGCAAGGGGAGTGCGGAGCAAGCGCTTCTCGCAGGGGAGGCACATAGACCTCAGAGCTGCAGCATCACATCAGAGGTACAGAGGGAAGGGTTAACAGAGAGAGAGAGAGAGAGAGAGAGACAGACAGAGAGAGAGAGGGAGAGACAGACAGAGAGAGAGAGAGGGAGAGACAGAGAGAGAGAGAGGGAGAGACAGACAGAGAGAGAGAGGGAGAGAGAGAGGGAACAGAGAGAGAGAGAGAAAGGGAGAGAGAGAGAGAGAGAGGGAGAGCGAGAGGGGGGGAGAGAGAGAGAGAGAGAGAGAGAGGGAGAGAGAGAGGGAGCAGAGAGAGAGAGAAA